>JAQNBH010000008.1:5484292-5774292 GCA_028752905.1 Cladorhizidae sp. MBARI D1340-BT2 | reverse complement strand
GGTATTATTATTATTATTATTATTATTAATTATGGCTTTACAGAACAATGAATTTGGTGTGGTGTAGTGTGATGCATGACAGATCAATGTTAATATTGTTCTGGAGGTCTGCTAGCACTTGGCTAGCAGCCAAGTAGCTAAATGAATAGAGAAATAAGATAAACATGGATTTTAGAGGAGAGTTGAGAAATTAGGGGGAGATGGAATACTAGAACATTTGTAACAGGGACATAGGAAGTGATAGGTACAAGGGTTATGTGAATCGAAATTGGTGATGAAGTGGGACCAAAAGAATTGCTTTAATAGTACCGTGTTCAAAGATATACTTTGTTTGAGGTCTATTGAAGGTAAGGCATTCCACAGACGAGGAAGACGCCGGAAATAAAAGTTGCTCATGGACTTTGCTTTTGATATACAATGTTTGAGTTTGAGTGTTTTGGCAGCTCTTGTTGGTCCTTCAATGAGTGTTACATAATCTTTGATGTTGAAGCTATCAGTGGCTGACTCAGATGAGAAACTTTTGATAAAGAAGGTTATATCATTAATTTCGAAAATCATCATGAGTGGAAGAAGGTAGAGAGCTTGCAAGCGAGATGTCTGAAATGTAGTCAGAAAGTATGAACTTGTTGCACGCCTTTGAATTCTTTCCAGCATCAAAATATCTATAATTATAGCAGGCTCACGCGAGCCTTAGCAGCTCTGATGAAGGCTAGATCATCTAGTTGAAACGTCGAATACGTTGTTGAAGTTGATTATTGAGAAGGTTATTATAAAGTATATTCTAGGTGTGGATGCGCAAGAGGCATTGTACATTTCCAGCAGACCTGACTTAGTGTTGGCATAAATTTTTCTTTTTCCTAACATTTCCAAACATTGCACAGATATGTGTGCAGGCCGAAAGGTTAGTGGTAAGGTGTACTCCTAAGTATTTGAAGGTTGTGCACAAGTTCCAATGGGCACACCACTAATAGAAAATTGAGGTGACTCTCTTGTATCCCAATTCCTCAACATCAGCATATATGGCCTTACACTTCACTGGGTTCAGTGTAAGATGACAGTGGCTTACCAAGAAGAAAATGCGATCAATACCCAATTATAGATTTCTGAAGTTCTAATGATTTAATCGATGTGTTTAGTAACATGTCATCAGCATAAGGGTTCAGGATGGTCGCATCATTTCAGAGACATCATCCACAAATAGTGATGGGTTCAAAACAGTGCCCTGGGGTACAACTAATATTACTGGTATATCATGTGATGGTACACTTCCCATTGTTAGGTAACTTCTAGTCCAAGCAAGGATGCATGTATGCAGAACACACCTAACTAGCTTGTCACGAGTATATTTAAAAAAGAGAGAACACTTCCTTTCCCATCATCATTTGGAATCACTTCTGTGGGACTTAGAGCAGTACCGGTGGACTCCAGATAGAAAATCCCACTGCTTGTTGGATAATGGACAATACTGGTTGTTAGGCAGATACGCTTATAACACAAATCAGTAAGAAAACTACCACCTAACAAGAAGAAGATGCCTGACTTAGAACATGCATCTAAAAATCTCTCGGATTCATGAACGTGAGAGCAGTGCATGTAAAACTTACCATCACTTGCTTAGCAAGGCTTGTAAGGAGTGTCTGAGATAGGCTTTCAAACCATAGCAGTTTAAACTCTGTAAAGTGTTGTTCTAGGACTAGGTTATGATGCTCATATGACTGTCAGGAGACACTTGAGAAAAGTTGTGCAGCAAAAGTCGAATGAAAGGTATGCTGTTTGCATTTTGCTCCAGACATACATCTGTGCCATTTAAGAACAGTTTCTTCACCCATCCTACCGACATCTTGCTTTTCTTTCTTATGTTCCTTTCTTATGTTCCTTAGCAAAAGTCTACAAAAAGATTCGTACACTCAGAGTCACGAAGAGCGACTCGCATAGGCACCTAATAACAATCGTTGGTTGGATATGCGGCCAACAAAAAATGCGCACCTACTATAATTATAGTAAAACGGTATTGGTATTGATGACAGAAGATAAATAGGCCTGTAGTTACAACATTCAATGCAGCTGCCTGGTTTAGGAAACGGGGAAACTGATGGGTCCAGGAATTTGGGAAGCATCCTAGACTAATACCCAGTTCAAAGTTAGGTGCAATAGAGTACATTTTGACCATATTTGAAATTCCATCATGTTCATTTTCTATAGTCAAGTCCAATGATTCGATAACTCATTCTCTGTGCAAAGTAGGTCATCATGACAGATTGCCATGGGAACCCAGCAACATCATTGGCTTCCTGTGAAAGAGGAGGCCCTGACAATGCAAAGTATTCGTTGAGTGTGTTTGCTTTGGCTACATATGACCTAGTACTAACCTCCGGATGAAGTATATATGGTTGGAATAGAGAACTCTTACTTATTTAGGTGCTGCAGAGCTGTTTTTATCACATATTTATGTTGCTGAAGTTTTTTTTTTTAATAATAATTTTTTTAATGGAAACAGCCAAGAGGCTAATATGAAGAGTAAAAATAAGTTTAAAAAGTACATGGAGGATTTGATTATAGTTAGTCTCTTTAATGTAATTGGGGAGAGAGTTCCAGAGCCTAGTATATAGTAGTATATAGGAAGGTAAGCAGACTTGAGTTTTGTGGGATTAGCAGACGATTACTGGGGTGGAAGGATCGGAGGTTGT
Source organism: Cladorhizidae sp. MBARI D1340-BT2 (assembly GCA_028752905.1). NCBI lineage: Eukaryota > Metazoa > Porifera > Demospongiae > Poecilosclerida > Cladorhizidae > Cladorhizidae sp. MBARI D1340-BT2. The sequence goes on along the minus strand of JAQNBH010000008.1, from coordinate 5,771,605 downwards.
GTAGCAGGGAGTTGGTTGGCATGTTGGGAGGCTAGAAGGAAAATCTATGTTATTGTGAATAAGTTTGAAGAAAAAGATAGGTTTGGCATTACGGCAGCAAGAGGATAGAGATGGAAGATGAAGCTTGGTGAGAAGAGAAGTGTAGTCCGAGGACCATTGTTTAGTACATAATTTACATGCATTCTCTCAAGATGAGAAGAAAGGTGGGATGATTGAGGGTCTCCGAGAAAAGAACAGTACTCTAGATGGGGACGTATTAGAAATAATGGTAGAGAAGTAGATATCCTCAAAGTAGCCATTCTCAAATTCTTTATGCCACACTTCTAAGTTTCTTATAATCACAGTGATGAGTTCGCCTTGCAGTATGTGTTGCAAACATGAAATGCAACAGTTCTCCCGTATCAGCTTATTGTATTTTGAAAACCATGGGTATTGTTCTTGTGACCAAGCGTCAGCCTGGGGACAAATGCAAACACAATGTCCATGAACCGGTTAGTCCAATTTACTACAAGTGTTTACATTATCCCCGTCAGTTTCATCAATCAACTCACAGGCTTTTTCTTGGTCATCATATATATCTCCAGACTGTTCTTAGCTTGGTTCCAACTTGTTTAACTTGAGTTTATCCACTTCAGAGAAAGCTTAATCATAATGGTCTGAGCTGACTGGAGGTGTGAAGGCAGAGCAGCGGGACAGATTTGATAGGGTTGTATCAATCAAGGCAACCATTGAGGTTGTAATGAGTGGGAATTGAACCATTTGTGACAGTTTAAAGTATGTCCAGAAGTTAATTAATGTTCTCTTTATTAAGAACATTAATTTTGAAATTACCAATTACAGAATTTTTTACTTTGAAGTTCCTTGTATTTTTTTAATGCCAGCATTTAAACAGAACAGGTTATCTGCTCTGATGAAGACTAAATATTTCGTCTAAAATGTTGGGTTTGGGCTCTCAGAATCTGACAAGGCCTAATATGCTTTCTAACATTATTTTTTTATATATTATATGTTTTGATTTTGGAACTACTTTCCAGCATCAAGTTCTGAGTGACTATAACTGCTGCGATTGCTGGTGCACTATAGGGTAGTTGTTGTTTTTGGAAAACCTGTTTTATAAGCCGACTTATGTTCATATGAAGGGAGGACTAAATTATAAAATATGAAAACTAAAATAAACTTGTGGTTACCACTTTGAAGCTTCATAGATTATGAACATCTTACTATATAGACATATGGCAAAAAAAATCTCTCTGTGTGCTCTCTTTTGATACTAAAAATGTTGGTATAACAATTATCAAGGTTTGAGAGATGTTCAGCTGTCCTGTAATGACAATGTCGTCGATATACATGTAGCAGGTCTCCCTTGAAGGATGGTGTCCATTCGTTTGTCTATTTTTGGCAAGAGCACAAGCAACCCCAAAAGGAAGACAAGTATATCCTTTATGGATATTGATCGTCAGGAATCATTGAGATTCTACCATACTGGTGTGGGTAACATAAATCCAAGGTCGTTAAAATGTCAAAGTGCTTGGGTAATGAAAAGATCCTCAGGTCTGGGAAAAGGTTACTGGTCCACATTGATTAATGGTGGTCACCCAGTACTTCCACATATCCAAACTTCACATCTTTCTTGAGAATGATGACAATCACTAGTGTTGCCAATTTACTGGGTCTGACTTTCTCCAACACTCCATGATGCTCTCATCTATTCTGCTCATCCTCCACTGCCTTTCAAAAGGAAATTTTCAAGTTTGGAAAATCTTGCCTTGACCTCTTTGGTAACAATCAATTTTCCAGGATTGTGCCCAATTCCTCTTTAAAAACTTCTTTGTCCGTTTAGCAAGTATGACAGTGTGGTATTTAGAATTGCCTTACGACAGATAGACTTCCAGTCCAACTGGATCTTTACCAGCCAAACAAACATGGTTCCTTACCCTGGATAACCACAAGGCTAGGTGACCTAGGTCATACCATCCAGTCCTAACCAAGCCTGACGTAAAACTTTGTCTTGTATATATATATATAGATAGATAGATATAGTGTGCATGTACCAATTAGTACATGGAAAACTATTAATCAAGTGACAGTGTCGCAAGTATGGAATATATACATTCACATACTATAAATACACTACATATATATATTACATATATATATTATACAGATTAAATTAAGTGACAGTGTCGCAAGTGTGGTATATATGCATTCCTATACTTATCATTCCTATACTATAAATACATTACATATATATATATATATACATATATATACACATTAAGTGACTGTGTTGCATCAGTGTAGTGTATATACACGTATATATTATATAGCCAAGTAGACTAAACCAAAGAGGTTCATGATGCTCCATACTGTATGACTGTGAAGAGAGTTTCATGTTCGTTGTTCTTGATAGCATTCCTACATGCGCTCATGACTTGGGCCTTGGGCTTACCCACTGTAAAGATAAAGGCAAAGCATATGTATGTACATGCCAAGATATCCAAAACTGTATTGGACATAGAGCCATCCTCCCAAGGTGTATATACTCAGCAATAAAATAAATGTTTGGAATTCCACTAGGAATACCATGGGTGGATCCAGGAAGGGACATTCCCCCTCCGCCAAAAAGTTGCCATTTTTTATTAGTATGATCAACACTGCTATTAGTGCTGTCATAATCAACACGATAGCTTAGCACATGTATAGTGGTTGCTCATACTGCTAGTGATATCAACTAACAGACTTTGCACTGATGACATAGCTACATGAGATTGACAGCTACTATAGTGCATTGAGGAGACTTTATAACTGTCTCTGCCACTGGGGAAGTTGCTGAAAAGACTGAGACCTGATGATGGTCCTTCAGCAGGTGACAACTCGGACTCAGACGGAGATATTTCTACGGATACAGTTCAAACTGCTATTAGTAAGTGTGAGATCAGAGCCTGTGGGTGAGCCTATTGATTGTCAGTGATTACCTGGCTAACTTACTAAACTGTTACAACTCAAAGAGAGATGTCTTGACAAAAAATTTAAATTTCCAGATAAGGACAAAACTAGTTCCGTGGGTATTAAGAAGTGGTATATATTGCCAGCATGACTGGTTTAATTTATTTCTTCCTCCACTAAGGAGGATGGACCTATCATGTGTGACGTCAAACCTGCAGATGGGCAAGAGCATTATTGTTAATAACCAAAGCTTACAAAAATTGGAAAGATGCACAAAGTGATTTGTGAGCACACTCTTGCCTTGAGTACCACAAAATGTCAGAAGCTCATCTTAAAGCAATGTCCATCCACTAGCATTACTCAATATCTGAACAAACTGCCAAAAGAATTGAGAAAAATCGGATTTTGGGATCTATAATTAAGTGTGTTGAATTTTATGGGAGACAAGGAATTGCATTACGTGGTCACAGAGAAGAGGTTTCTATTATCACTAATCGACTTTCGTGTAGATGCTGGGGATATTGATTTAAAGGAATACTTAGAAACATGTGCACGCATGCCAAGTATGTTTCAAAGACTGCACAGAATGAGCTTCTGTTTTGCGGGATCATAAAAGAAATTTTAAAAAAATCAGGAAAATAGATCCTTATATGGAATTGAAGCTGATGAGGTAACCGACAAATCAAATTGGGACAAACTTGGAATCGTCCTTTACACTACCACCATTGTTGAAAGATGAATCAAGTATGTAGCTTGTGAACAAATTTCTAGGGAAGTGTTGTGCTCTGGGATAATTAAAGTTTTGAGACGTCTGAACTTGAAGCCTAAAAACTGCCAAGCATGATGGTGCTTGGAATATGGCAGGGTACCAAAATGGTTGTGCAGCAAATTTCATGAAATTTGCTCCTAAAGCTCCTTACTTCCATTGTTGTAGCCATGATCTTAATCTAGCTCTCTCAAAAGCATCATCAGTACCAGAAATACACTGCTATCTACAATCTATAGGAATCTTTTTTGAAATACTCACCAAAAAGGCAAAGGTGTTTAGAAAAGCATATAGAGAACTACAACTCAATCAGAACTGAGAATTTTATTCCAATCACAAAAGTGAAGTTGCTTTGTGCAACTCGCTGGGTTGAAAGACACACATCTTTGTTTGGTTTTCAGATAATATACGTGTCTTTCCTTGAGTGAGATTCATTCAAGAAAGGACTCTGGCACCCAGTGGGATAGCAAAACAGTTACTCAAGCAAATGGTCTCCTATGTCAGTTAACTACATCATCATCCATTGCTTTCTTTCAGTGTGCCAGATATTTTTTCGGCTTTACATCATTACTAGCAGCTATGCTTCAGGGATCCAGTACGTACGGATATTATTGTTACATCAGCAGATTCAATGTATTTTGGATCTATTCAAAGGTATGAGAAAAGAGCCCAGGAAATCATTCAAAAGATGTGAGAGTGTGCTTAACATTCAAATCTCTGTGCCTCGTAGTCTGTGCCAAACAAACAACGTGAAGCTTCACATGTGTGCTGGAGTGAACTAATGTTAGTGGTGAAGCTTCACATGTGTGCTGGAGGGAACTAATGTTAGTGGTGAAGCTTCACATGTGTGCTGGAGGGAACTAATGTTAGTGCTGAAGCTTCACATGTGTGCTGGAGGGAACTAATGTTAGTGCTGAAGCTTCACATGTGTGCTGGAGGGAACTAATGTTAGTGCTGAAGCTTCACATGTGTGCTGGAGGGAACTAATGTTAGTGGTGAAGCTTCACATGTGTGCTGGAGTGAACTAATGTTAGTGCTGAAGCTTCACATGTGTGCTGGAGTGAACTAATGTTGGTGGTGAAGCTTCACATGTGTGCTGGAGGGAACTAATGTTAGTGCTGAAGCTTCACATGTGTGCTGGAGGGAACTAATGTTAGTGGTGAAGCTTCACATGTGTCTGGAGGGAACTAATGTTAGTGCTGAAGCTTCACATGTGTGCTGGAGGGAACTAATGTTAGTGCTGAAGCTTCACATGTGTGCTGGAGGGAACTAATGTTAGTGGTGAAGCTTCACATGTGTGCTGGAGGGAACTAATGTTAGTGGTGAAGCTCCACATGTGTGCTGGAGGGAACTAATGTTAGTGCTGAAGCTTCACATGTGTGCTGGAGGGAACTAATGTTAGTGCTGAAGCTTCACATGTGTGCTGGAGGGAACTAATGTTAGTGCTTAAGCTTCACATGTGTGCTGGAGGGAACTAATGTTAGTGCTGAAGCTTCACATGTGTGCTGGAGGGAACTAATGTTAGTGGTGAAGCTTCACACATGTGCTGGAGGAAACTAATGTTAGTGCTGAAGCTTCACATGTGTGCTGGAGTGAACTAATGTTAGTAGTGAAGCTTCACATGTGTGCTGGAGGGAACTAATGTTAGTGGTGAAGCTCCACATGTGTGCTGGAGGGAACTAATGTTAGTGGTGGAGCTTCACATGTGTGCTGGAGGGAACTAATGTTAGTGGTAAAGCTTCACATGTGTGCTGGAGGGAACTAATGTTAGTGCTGAAGCTTCACATGTGTGCTGGAGGGAACTAATGTTAGTTGTGAAGCTCCACATGTGTGCTGGAGGGAACTAATGTTAGTGCTGAAGCTTCACATGTGTGCTGGAGAGAACTAATGTTAGTGGTGAAGCTTCACATGTGTGCTGGAGGGAAATAATGTTAGTGGTGAAGCTTCACATGTGTGCTGGAGGGAACTAATGTTAGTGGTGAAGCTTCACATGTGTGCTGCAGGGAACTAATGTTAGTGGTGAAGCTTCACATGTGTGCTGGAGGGAACTAATGTTAGTGCTGAAGCTTCACATGTGTGCTGGAGGGAACTAATGTTAGTGGTGAAGCTTCACATGTGTGCTGGAGGGAACTAATGTTAGTGCTGAAGTTCACATGTGTGCTGGAGGGAACTAGTGTTAGTGGTGAGGCTTCACATGTGTGCTGGAGGGAACTAATGTTAGTGCTGAAGCTTCACATGTGTGCTGGAGGGAACTAATGCTAGTGGTGAAGCTTTACATGTGTGCTGGAGGGAACTAATGTTAGTGCTGAAGCTTCACATGTGTGCTGGAGGGAACTAATGTTAGTGCTGAAGCTTCACATCTGTGCTGGAGGGAACTAATGTTAGTGGTGAAGCTCCACATGTGTGCTGGAGGGAACTAATGTTAGTGCTGAAGCTTCACATGTATGCTGGAGGGAACTAATGTTAGTGCTGAAGCTTCACATGTGTGCTGGAGGGAACTAATGTTAGTGGTGAAGCTTCACACATGTGCTGGAGGGAACTAATGTTAGTGCTGAAGCTTCACATGTGTGCTGGAGTGAACTAATGTTAGTGGTGAAGCTTCACATGTGTGCTGGAGGGAACTAATGTTAGTGGTGAAGCTCCACATGTGTGCTGGAGGGAACTAATGTTAGTGGTGGAGCTTCACATGTGTGCTGGAGGGAACTAATGTTAGTGCTGAAGCTTCACATGTGTGCTGGAGGGAACTAATGTTAGTTGTGAAGCTCCACATGTGTGCTGGAGGGAACTAATGTTAGTGGTGAAGCTCCACATGTGTGCTGGAGGGAACTAATGTTAGTGCTGAAGCTTCACATGTGTGCTGGAGGGAACTAATGTTAGTGCTGAAGCTTCACATGTGTGCTGGAGGGAACTAATGTTAGTGCTTAAGCTTCACATGTGTGCTGGAGGGAACTAATGTTAGTGCTGAAGCTTCACATGTGTGCTGGAGGGAACTAATGTTAGTGGTGAAGCTTCACACATGTGCTGGAGGGAACTAATGTTAGTGCTGAAGCTTCACATGTGTGCTGGAGTGAACTAATGTTAGTGCTGAAGCTTCACATGTGTGCTGGAGGGAACTAATGTTAGTTGTGAAGCTCCACATGTGTGCTGGAGGGAACTAATGTTAGTGGTGAAGCTTCACACATGTGCTGGAGGGAACTAATGTTAGTGCTGAAACTTCACATGTGTGCTGGAGTGAACTAATGTTAGTGGTGAAGCTTCACATGTGTGCTGGAGGGAACTAATGTTAGTGGTGAAGCTCCACATGTGTGCTGGAGGGAACTAATGTTAGTGGTGGAGCTTCACATGTGTGCTGGAGGGAACTAATGTTAGTGCTGAAGCTTCACATGTGTGCTGGAGGGAACTAATGTTAGTTGTGAAGCTCCACATGTGTGCTGGAGGGAACTAATGTTAGTGGTGAAGCTCCACATGTGTGCTGGAGGGAACTAATGTTAGTGCTGAAGCTTCACATGTGTGCTGGAGGGAACTAATGTTAGTGCTGAAGCTTCACATGTGTGCTGGAGGGAACTAATGTTAGTGCTTAAGCTTCACATGTGTGCTGGAGGGAACTAATGTTAGTGCTGAAGCTTCACATGTGTGCTGGAGGGAACTAATGTTAGTGGTGAAGCTTCACACATGTGCTGGAGGGAACTAATGTTAGTGCTGAAGCTTCACATGTGTGCTGGAGTGAACTAATGTTGGTGGTGAAGCTTCACATGTGTGCTGGAGGGAACTAATGTTAGTGCTGAAGCTTCACATGTGTGCTGGAGGGAACTAATGTTAGTTGTGAAGCTCCACATGTGTCTGGAGGGAACTAATGTTAGTGGTGAAGCTTCACATGTGTGCTGGAGGGAACTAATGTTAGTGCTGAAGCTTCACATGTGTGCTGGAGGGAACTAATGTTAGTGGTGAAGCTTCACATGTGTGCTGGAGGGAACTAATGTTAGTGGTGAAGCTTCACATGTGTGCTGGAGGGAACTAATGTTAGTGGTGAAGCTCCACATGTGTGCTGGAGGGAACTAATGTTAGTTGTGAAGCTCCACATGTGTCTGGAGGGAACTAATGTTAGTGGTGAAGCTTCACATGTGTGCTGGAGGGAACTAATGTTAGTGCTGAAGCTTCACATGTGTGCTGGAGGGAACTAATGTTAGTGGTGAAGCTTCACATGTGTGCTGGAGGGAACTAATGTTAGTGCTGAAGCTTCACATGTGTGCTGGAGGGAACTAATGTTAGTGCTTAAGCTTCACATGTGTGCTGGAGGGAACTAATGTTAGTGCTGAAGCTTCACATGTGTGCTGGAGGGAACTATTGTTAGTGGTGAAGCTTCACACATGTGCTGGAGGAAACTAATGTTAGTGCTGAAGCTTCACATGTGTGCTGGAGTGAACTAATGTTAGTAGTGAAGCTTCACATGTGTGCTGGAGGGAACTAATGTTAGTGGTGAAGCTCCACATGTGTGCTGGAGGGAACTAATGTTAGTGGTGGAGCTTCACATGTGTGCTGGAGGGAACTAATGTTAGTGGTAAAGCTTCACATGTGTGCTGGAGGGAACTAATGTTAGTGCTGAAGCTTCACATGTGTGCTGGAGGGAACTAATGTTAGTTGTGAAGCTCCACATGTGTGCTGGAGGGAACTAATGTTAGTGCTGAAGCTTCACATGTGTGCTGGAGAGAACTAATGTTAGTGGTGAAGCTTCACATGTGTGCTGGAGGGAAATAATGTTAGTGGTGAAGCTTCACATGTGTGCTGGAGGGAACTAATGTTAGTGGTGAAGCTTCACATGTGTGCTGCAGGGAACTAATGTTAGTGGTGAAGCTTCACATGTGTGCTGGAGGGAACTAATGTTAGTGGTGAAGCTTCACATGTGTGCTGGAGGGAACTAATGTTAGTGCTGAAGCTTCACATGTGTGCTGGAGGGAACTAATGTTAGTGGTGAAGCTTCACATGTGTGCTGGAGGGAACTAATGTTAGTGCTGAAGCTTCACATGTGTGCTGGAGGGAACTAGTGTTAGTGGTGAGGCTTCATATGTGTGCTGGAGGGAACTAATGTTAGTGCTGAAGCTTCACATGTGTGCTGGAGGGAACTAATGCTAGTGGTGAAGCTTTACATGTGTGCTGGAGGGAACTAATGTTAGTGCTGAAGCTTCACATGTGTGGGAGGGAACTAATGTTAGTGCTGAAGCTTCACATGTGTGCTGGATGGAACTAATGTTAGTGGTGAAGCTTCACATGTGTGCTGGAGGGAACTAATGTTAGTGCTGAAGCTTCACATCTGTGCTGGAAGGAACTAATGTTAGTGGTGAAGCTCCACATGTGTGCTGGAGGGAACTAATGTTAGTGCTGAAGCTTCACATGTGTGCTGGAGGGAACTAATGTTAGTGCTGAAGCTTCACATCTGTGCTGGAAGGAACTAATGTTAGTGGTGAAGCTCCACATGTGTGCTGGAGGGAACTAATGTTAGTGGTGAAGCTTCACATGTGTGCTGGAGGGAACTAATGTTAGTGCTGAAGCTTCACATGTGTGCTGGAGGGAACTAATGTTAGTGCTGAAGCTTCACATGTGTGCTGGAGGGAACTAATGTTAGTGCTGAAGCTTCACATGTGTGCTGGAGGGAACTAATGTTAGTGCTGAAGCTTCACATGTGTGCTGGAGGGAACTAATGTTAGTGCTTAAGCTTCACATGTGTGCTGGAGGGAACTAATGTTAGTGCTGAAGCTTCACATGTGTGCTGGAGGGAACTAATGTTAGTGGTGAAGCTTCACACATGTGCTGGAGGGAACTAATGTTAGTGCTGAAGCTTCACATGTGTGCTGGAGTGAACTAATGTTAGTGGTGAAGCTTCACATGTGTGCTGGAGGGAACTAATGTTAGTGGTGAAGCTCCACATGTGTGCTGGAGGGAACTAATGTTAGTGGTGGAGCTTCACATGTGTGCTGGAGGGAACTAATGTTAGTGGTAAAGCTTCACATGTGTGCTGGAGGGAACTAATGTTAGTGCTGAAGCTTCACATGTGTGCTGGAGAGAACTAATGTTAGTGGTGAAGCTTCACATGTGTGCTGGAGGGAAATAATGTTAGTGGTGAAGCTTCACATGTGTGCTGGAGGGAACTAATGTTAGTGGTGAAGCTTCACATGTGTGCTGCAGGGAACTAATGTTAGTGGTGAAGCTTCACATGTGTGCTGGAGGGAACTAATGTTAGTGGTGAAGCTTCACATGTGTGCTGGAGGGAACTAATGTTAGTGCTGAAGCTTCACATGTGTGCTGGAGGGAACTAATGTTAGTGGTGAAGCTTCACATGTGTGCTGGAGGGAACTAATGTTAGTGGTGAAGCTTCACATGTGTGCTGGAGGGAACTAATGTTAGTGCTGAAGCTTCACATGTGTGCTGGAGGGAACTAGTGTTAGTGCTGAAGCTTCACATGTGTGCTGGAGGGAACTAATGTTAGTGCTGAAGCTTCACATCTGTGCTGGAGGGAACTAATGTTAGTGGTGAAGCTCCACATGTGTGCTGGAGGGAACTAATGTTAGTGCTGAAGCTTCACATCTGTGCTGGAGGGAACTAATGTTAGTGGTGAAGCTCCACATGTGTGCTGGAGGGAACTAATGTTAGTGCTGAAGCTTCACATGTGTGCTGGAGGGAACTAATGTTAGTGCTGAAGCTTCACATGTGTGCTGGAGGGAACTAATGTTAGTGGTGAAGCTTCACACATGTGCTGGAGGGAACTAATGTTAGTGCTGAAGCTTCACATGTGTGCTGGAGTGAACTAATGTTAGTGGTGAAGCTTCACATGTGTGCTGGAGGGAACTAATGTTAGTGGTGAAGCTCCACATGTGTGCTGGAGGGAACTAATGTTAGTGGTGGAGCTTCACATGTGTGCTGGAGGGAACTAATGTTAGTGGTAAAGCTTCACATGTGTGCTGGAGGGAACTAATGTTAGTGGTGAAGCTTCACATGTGTGCTGGAGGGAACTAATGTTAGTGGTGAAGCTCCACATGTGTGCTGGAGGGAACTAATGTTAGTGGTGGAGCTTCACATGTGTGCTGGAGGGAACTAATGTTAGTGGTAACTAATGTTAGTGGTGGAGCTTCACATGTGTGCTGGAGGGAACTAATGTTGGTGGTGAAGCTTCACACATGTGCTGGAGGGAACTAATGTTAGTGGTGAAGCTTCACATGTGTGCTGGAGGGTTAGTGCTGAGGCTTCACATGTGTGCTGGAGGGAACTAATGTTAGTGCTGAAGCTTCACATGTGTGCTGGAGGGAACTAATGTTAGTGGTGAAGCTTCACATGTGTGCTGGAGGGAACTAATGTTAGTGCTGAAGCTTCACATGTGTGCTGGAGGGAACTAATGTTAGTGGTGAAGCTTCACATGTGTGCTGGAGTGAACTAATGTTAGTGCTGAAGCTTCACATGTGTACTGGAGTGAACTAATGTTAGTGGTGAAGCTTCACATGTGTGCTGGAGGGAACTAATGTTAGTGCTGAAGCTTCACATGTGTGCTGGAGGGAACTAATGTTAGTGGTGAAGCTTCACATGTGTCTGGAGGGAACTAATGTTAGTGCTGAAGCTTCACATGTGTGCTGGAGGGAACTAATGTTAGTGCTGAAGCTTAACATGTGTGCTGGAGGGAACTAATGTTAGTGGTGAAGCTTCACATGTGTGCTGGAGGGAACTAATGTTAGTGCTGAAGCTTCACATGTGTGCTGGAGGGAACTAATGTTAGTGCTGAAGCTTCACATGTGTGCTGGAGGGAACTAATGTTAGTGGTGAAGCTTCACATGTGTGCTGGAGGGAACTAATGTTAGTGCTGAGGCTTCACATGTATGCTGGAGGGAACTAATGTTAGTGCTGAAGCTTCACATGTGTGCTGGAGGGTACTAATGTTAGTGCTGAAGCTTCACATGTGTGCTGGAGGGAACTAATGTTAGTGGTGAAGCTTCACATGTGTGCTGGAGGGAACTAATGTTAGTGCTGAAGCTTCACATGTGTGCTGGAGGGAACTAATGTTAGTGGTGAAGCTTCACACATGTGCTGGAGGGAACTAATGTTAGTGCTGAAGCTTCACATGTGTGCTGGAGTGAACTAATGTTAGTGGTGAAGCTTCACATGTGTGCTGGAGGGAACTAATGTTAGTGGTGAAGCTCCACATGTGTGCTGGAGGGAACTAATGTTAGTGGTGGAGCTTCACATGTGTGCTGGAGGGAACTAATGTTAGTGGTAAAGCTTCACATGTGTGCTGGAGGGAACTAATGTTAGTGGTGAAGCTTCACATGTGTGCTGGAGAGAACTAATGTTAGTGGTGAAGCTTCACATGTGTGCTGGAGTGAACTAATGTTAGTGCTGAAGCTTCACATGTGTGCTGGAGGGAACTAATGTTAGTGGTGAAGCTTCACACATGTGCTGGAGGGAACTAATGTTAGTGCTGAAGCTTCACATGTGTGCTGGAGTGAACTAATGTTAGTGGTGAAGCTTCACATGTGTGCTGGAGGGAACTAATGTTAGTGGTGAAGCTCCACATGTGTGCTGGAGGGAACTAATGTTAGTGGTGGAGCTTCACATGTGTGCTGGAGGGAACTAATGTTAGTGGTAAAGCTTCACATGTGTGCTGGAGGGAACTAATGTTAGTGGTGAAGCTTCACATGTGTGCTGGAGAGAACTAATGTTAGTGGTGAAGCTCCACATGTGTGCTGGAGGGAACTAATGTTAGTGGTGGAGCTTCACATGTGTGCTGGAGGGAACTAATGTTAGTGGTAAAGCTTCACATGTGTGCTGGAGGGAACTAATGTTGGTGGTGAAGCTTCACACATGTGCTGGAGGGAACTAATGTTAGTGGTGAAGCTTCACATGTGTGCTGGAGGGTTAGTGCTGAGGCTTCACATGTGTGCTGGAGGGAACTAATGTTAGTGCTGAAGCTTCACATGTGTGCTGGAGGGAACTAATGTTAGTGGTGAAGCTTCACATGTGTGCTGGAGGGAACTAATGTTAGTGCTGAAGCTTCACATGTGTGCTGGAGGGAACTAATGTTAGTGGTGAAGCTTCACATGTGTGCTGGAGTGAACTAATGTTAGTGCTGAAGCTTCACATGTGTGCTGGAGTGAACTAATGTTAGTGGTGAAGCTTCACATGTGTGCTGGAGGGAACTAATGTTAGTGCTGAAGCTTCACATGTGTGCTGGAGGGAACTAATGTTAGTGCTGAAGCTTCACATGTGTGCTGGAGGGAACTAATGTTAGTGCTGAAGCTTCACATCTGTGCTGGAGGGAACTAATGTTAGTGGTGAAGCTTCACATGTGTGCTGGAGGGAACTAATGTTAGTGCTGAAGCTTCACATGTGTGCTGGAGGGAACTAATGTTAGTGCTGAAGCTTCACATGTGTGCTGGAGGGAACTAATGTTAGTGGTAAAGCTTCACATGTTTGCTGGAGGGAACTAATGTTAGTGGTGAAGCTTCACATGTTTGCTGGAGGGAACTAATGTTAGTGCTGAAGCTTCACATGTGTGCTGGAGTGAACTAATGTTAGTGGTGGAGCTTCACATGTGTGCTGGAGGGTACTAATGTTAGTGCTGAGGCTTCACATGTATGCTGGAGGGAACTAATGTTAGTGCTGAAGCTTCACATGTGTGCTGGAGTGAACTAATGTTAGTGGTGGAGCTTCACATGTGTGCTGGAGGGTACTAATGTTAGTGCTGAAGCTTCACATGTGTGCTGGAGTGAACTAATGTTATGGTGGAGCTTCACATGTGTGCTGGAGGGAACTAATGTTAGTGGTGAAGCTTCACATGTGTGCTGGAGGGAACTAATGTTAGTGGTGGAGCTTCACATGTGTGCTGGAGGGTACTAATGTTAGTGCTGAGGCTTCACATGTATGCTGGAGGGAACTAATGTTAGTGCTGAAGCTTCACATGTGTGCTGGAGTGAACTAATGTTAGTGGTGGAGCTTCACATGTGTGCTGGAGGGTACTAATGTTAGTGCTGAAGCTTCACATGTGTGCTGGAGTGAACTAATGTTAGTGGTGGAGCTTCACATGTGTGCTGGAGGGAACTAATGTTAGTGGTGAAGCTTCACATGTGTGCTGGAGGGAACTAATGTTAGTGGTGGAGCTTCACATGTGTGCTGGAGGGAACTAATGTTAGTGGTGAAGCTTCACATGTGTGCTGGAGGGTACTAATGTTAGTGGTGAAGCTTCACATGTGTGCTGGAGGGAACTAATGTTAGTGGTAAAGCTTCACATGTGTGCTGGAGTGAACTAATGTTAGTGCTGAAGCTTCACATGTGTGCTGGAGTGAACTAATGTTGGTGGTGAAGCTTCACATGTGTGCTGGAGGGAACTAATGTTAGTGCTGAAGCTTCACATGTGTGCTGGAGGGAACTAATGTTAGTGGTGAAGCTTCACATGTGTCTGGAGGGAACTAATGTTAGTGCTGAAGCTTCACATGTGTGCTGGAGGGAACTAATGTTAGTGCTGAAGCTTAACATGTGTGCTGGAGTGAACTAATGTTAGTGGTGGAGCTTCACATGTGTGCTGGAGGGTACTAATGTTAGTGCTGAAGCTTCACATGTGTGCTGGAGTGAACTAATGTTAGTGGTGGAGCTTCACATGTGTGCTGGAGGGTACTAATGTTAGTGCTGAGGCTTCACATGTATGCTGGAGGGAACTAATGTTAGTGCTGAAGCTTCACATGTGTGCTGGAGTGAACTAATGTTAGTGGTGGAGCTTCACATGTGTGCTGGAGGGTACTAATGTTAGTGCTGAAGCTTCACATGTGTGCTGGAGTGAACTAATGTTAGTGGTGGAGCTTCACATGTGTGCTGGAGGGTACTAATGTTAGTGCTGAAGCTTCACATGTGTGCTGGAGGGAACTAATGTTAGTGGTGGAGCTTCACATGTGTGCTGGAGGGAACTAATTTTAGTGCTGAAGCTTCACATGTGTGCTGGAGGGAACTAATGTTAGTGCTGAAGCTTCACATCTGTGCTGGAGGGAACTAATGTTAGTGGTGAAGCTCCACATGTGTGCTGGAGGGAACTAATGTTAGTGCTGAAGCTTCACATCTGTGCTGGAGGGAACTAATGTTAGTGGTGAAGCTCCACATGTGTGCTGGAGGGAACTAATGTTAGTGCTGAAGCTTCACATGTGTGCTGGAGGGAACTAATGTTAGTGCTGAAGCTTCACATGTGTGCTGGAGTGAACTAATGTTAGTGGTGAAGCTTCACATGTGTGCTGGAGGGAACTAATGTTAGTGGTGAAGCTCCACATGTGTGCTGGAGGGAACTAATGTTAGTGGTGGAGCTTCACATGTGTGCTGGAGGGAACTAATGTTAGTGGTAAAGCTTCACATGTGTGCTGGAGGGAACTAATGTTAGTGGTGAAGCTTCACATGTGTGCTGGAGGGAACTAATGTTAGTGCTGAAGCTTCACATGTGTGCTGGAGGGAACTAATGTTAGTGCTGAAGCTTCACATGTGTGCTGGAGGGAACTAATGTTAGTGCTGAAGCTTCACATGTGTGCTGGAGGGAACTAATGTTAGTGGTGAAGCTTCACATGTGTGCTGGAGGGAACTAATGTTAGTGGTGGAGCTTCACATGTGTGCTGGAGGGAACTAATGTTAGTGCTGAAGCTTCACACAAGTGCTGGAGGGAACTAATGTTAGTGGTGAAGCTTCACATGTGTGCTGGAGGGAACTAATGTTAGTGCTGAAGCTTCACATGTGTGCTGGAGGGAACTAATGTTAGTGCTGAAGCTTCACATGTGTGCTGGAGGGAACTAATGTTAGTGCTGAAGCTTCACATGTGTGGGAGGGAACTAATGTTAGTGCTGAAGCTTCACATGTGTGCTGGAGGGAACTAATGTTAGTGCTGAAGCTTCACATGTGTGCTGGATGGAACTAATGTTAGTGGTGAAGCTTCACATGTGTGCTGGAGGGAACTAATGTTAGTGCTGAAGCTTCACATATGTGCTGGAGGGAACTAATGTTAGTGCTGAAGCTTCACATGTGTGCTGGAGGGAACTAATGTTAGTGGTGAAGCTTCACATCTTCACAAGTGTGCTGGAGGGAACTAATGTTAGTGCTGAAGCTTCACATGTGTGCTGGAGTGAACTAATGTCAGTGCTGAAGCTTCACATGTGTGCTGGAGGGAACTAATGTTAGTGGTGAAGCTTCACATGTGTGCTGGAGGGAACTAATGTTAGTGGTGAGCTTCACATGTGTGCTGGAGGGAACTAATGTTAGTGGTGAAGCTACACATGTGTGCTGGAGGGAACTAATGTTAGTGCTGAAGCTTCACATGTGTGCTGGAGGGAACTAATGTTAGTGCTGAAGCTTCACATGTGTGCTGGAGTGAACTAATGTTAGTGGTGGAGCTTCACATGTGTGCTGGAGGGAACTAATGGTAGTGGTGAAGCTTCACATGTGTGCTGGAGGGAACTAATGTTAGTGCTGAAGCTTCACATGTGTGCTGGAGTGAACTAATGTCAGTGCTGAAGCTTCACATGTGTGCTGGAGGGAACTAATGTTAGTGGTGAAGCTTCACATGTGTGCTGGAGGGAACTAATGTTAGTGGTGAAGCTTCACATGTGTGCTGGAGGGAACTAATGTTAGTGGTGAGCTTCACATGTGTGCTGGAGGGAACTAATGTTAGTGGTGAAGCTACACATGTGTGCTGGAGGGAACTAATGTTAGTGGTGAAGCTTCACATGTGTGCTGGAGGGAACTAATGTTAGTGGTGTAGCTTCACATGTGTGCTGGAGGGAACTAATGTTAGTGGTGAAGCTTCACATGTGTGCTGGAGGGAACTAATGTTAGTACTGAAGCTTTACATGTGTGCTGGAGGGAACTAATGTTAGTGCTGAAGCTCCACATGTGTGCTGGAGGGAACTAATGTTAGTGGTGAAGCTTCACATGTGTGCTGGAGGGAACTAATGTTAGTGGTGAAGCTTCACATGTGTGCTGGAGGGAACTAATGTTAGTGCTGAAGCTTCACATGTGTGCTGGAGGGAACTAATGTTAGTGCTGAAGCTTCACATGTGTGCTGGAGGGAACTAATGTTAGTGGTGAAGCTTCACATGTGTGCTGGAGGGAACTAATGTTAGTGGTGAAGCTTCACATGTGTGCTGGAGGGAACTAATGTTAGTGCTGAAGCTTCACATGTGTGCTGGAGGGAACTAATGTTAGTGCTGAAGCTTCACATGTGTGCTGGAGGGAACTAATGTTAGTGCTGAAGCTTCACATGTGTGCTGGAGGGAACTAATGTTAGTGCTGAAGCTTCACATGTGTGCTGGAGGGAACTAATGTTAGTGCTGAAGCTTCACACAAGTGCTGGAGGGAACTAATGTTAGTGCTGAAGCTTCACATGTGTGCTGGAGTGAACTAATGTCAGTGCTGAAGCTTCACATGTGTGCTGGAGGGATCTAATGTTAGTGCTGAAGCTTCACATGTGTGCTGGAGGGAACTAATGTTAGTTGTGAAGCTTCACATGTGTGCTGGAGGGAACTAATGTCAGTGGTGAAGCTTCACATGTGTGCTGGAGGGAACTAATGTTAGTGCTGAAGCTTCACATGTGTGCTGGAGGGAACTAATGTTAGTGCTGAAGCTTCACATGTGTGCTGGAGGGAACTAATGTTAGTGTGAAGCTTCACATGTGTGCTGGAGTGAACTAATGTTAGTGCTGAAGCTTCACATGTGTGCTGGAGGGAACTAATGTTAGTGCTGAAGCTTCACACAAGTGCTGGAGGGAACTAATGTTAGTGGTGAAGCTTCACATGTGTGCTGGAGGGAACTAATGTTAGTGCTGAAGCTTCACATGTGTGCTGGAGTGAACTAATGTTAGTGGTGGAGCTTCACATGTGTGCTGGAGGGAACTAATGTTAGTGCTGAAGCTCCACATGTGTGCTGGAGGGAACTAATGTTAGTGCTGAAGCTTCACATGTGTGCTGGAGGGAACTAATGTTAGTGCTGAAGCTTCACATGTGTGCTGGAGGGAACTAATGTCAGTGGTGAAGCTCCACATGTGTGCTGGAGGGAACTAATGTTAGTGGTGAAGCTTCACATGTGTGCTGGAGGGAACTAATGTTAGTGGTGAAGCTTCACATGTGTGCTGGAGGGAACTAATGTTAGTGGTGAAGCTTCACATGTGTGCTGGAGGGTACTAATGTTAGTGGTGAAGCTTCACATGTGTGCTGGAGGGAACTAATGTTAGTGGTGAAGCTTCACATGTGTGCTGGAGGGAACTAATGTTAGTGCTGAAGCTTCACATGTGTGCTGGAGGGAACTAATGTTAGTGGTGAAGCTTCACATGTGTGCTGGAGGGAACTAATGTTAGTGGTGAAGCTTTACATGTGTGCTGGAGGGAACTAATGTTAGTGCTGAAGCTTCACATGTGTGCTGGAGGGAACTAATGTTAGTGCTGAAGCTTCACATGTGTGCTGGAGGGAACTAATGTTAGTGGTGAAGCTTCACATGTGTGCTGGAGGGAACTAATGTTAGTGCTGAATCTTCACATGTGTGCTGGAGGGAACTAATGTTAGTGCTGAAGCTTCACATGTGTGCTGGAGGGAACTAATGTTAGTGGTGAAGCTTCACATGTGTGCTGGAGGGAACTAATGTTAGTGCTGAAGCTTCACATGTGTGCTGGAGTGAACTAATGTTAGTGGTGGAGCTTCACATGTGTGCTGGAGGGAACTAATGTTAGTGGTAAAGCTTCACATGTGTGCTGGAGGGAACTAATGTTAGTGCTGAAGCTTCACATGTGTGCTGGAGGGAACTAATGTTAGTTGTGAAGCTCCACATGTGTGCTGGAGGGAACTAATGTTAGTGCTGAAGCTTCACATGTGTGCTGGAGAGAACTAATGTTAGTGGTGAAGCTTCACATGTGTGCTGGAGGGAAATAATGTTAGTGGTGAAGCTTCACATGTGTGCTGGAGGGAACTAATGTTAGTGGTGAAGCTCCACATGTGTGCTGGAGGGAACTAATGTTAGTGCTGAAGCTTCACATGTGTGCTGGAGAGAACTAATGTTAGTGGTGAAGCTTCACATGTGTGCTGGAGGGAACTAATGTTAGTGGTGAAGCTTCACATGTGTGCTGGAGTGAACTAATGTTAGTGGTGAAGCTTCACATGTGTGCTGGAGGGAACTAATGTTAGTGGTGAAGCTTCACATGTGTGCTGGAGGGAAATAATGTTAGTGGTGAAGCTTCACATGTGTGCTGCAGGGAACTAATGTTAGTGGTGAAGCTTCACATGTGTGCTGGAGGGAACTAATGTTAGTGCTGAAGCTTCACATGTGTGCTGGAGGGATCTAATGTTAGTGGTGAAGCTTCACATGTGTGCTGGAGGGAACTAATGTTAGTGCTGAAGCTTCACATGTGTGCTGGAGGGAACTAGTGTTAGTGGTGAGGCTTCACATGTGCGCTGGAGGGAACTAATGTTAGTGCTGAAGCTTCACATGTGTGCTGGAGGGAACTAATGTTAGTGCTGAAGCTTCACATCTGTGCTGGATGGAACTAATGTTAGTGCTGAAGCTTCACATCTGTGCTGGATGGAACTAATGTTAGTGGTGAAGCTCCACATGTGTGCTGGAGGGAACTAATGTTAGTTGTGAAGCTTCACATGTGTGCTGGAGGGAACTAATGTTAGTGCTGAAGCTTCACATCTGTGCTGGAGGGAACTAATGTTAGTGGTGAAGCTCCACATGTGTGCTGGAGGGAACTAATGTTAGTGCTGAAGCTTCACATGTGTGCTGGAGGGAACTAATGTTAGTGCTGAAGCTTCACATGTGTGCTGGAGGGAACTAATGTTAGTGCTTAAGCTTCACATGTGTTCTGGAGAGAACTAATGTTAGTGGTGAAGCTTCACACATGTGCTGGAGGGAACTAATGTTAGTGCTGAAGCTTCACATGTGTGCTGGAGTGAACTAATGTTAGTGGTGAAGCTTCACATGTGTGCTGGAGGGAACTAATGTTAGTGCTGAAGCTTCACATGTGTGCTGGAGGGAACTAATGTTAGTGGTGAAGCTTCACATGTGTGCTGGAGGGAACTAATGTTAGTGCTGAAGCTTCACATGTGTGCTGGAGGGAACTAATGTTAGTGCTGAAGCTTCACATGTGTGCTGGAGGGAACTAATGTTAGTGGTGAAGCTTCACATGTGTGCTGGAGGGAACTAATGTTAGCGCTGAGGCTTCACATGTATGCTGGAGGGAACTAATGTTAGTGCTGAAGCTTCACATGTGTGCTGGAGTGAACTAATGTTAGTGGTGGAGCTTCACATGTGTGCTGGAGGGTACTAATGTTAGTGCTGAAGCTTCACATGTGTGCTAGAGGGAACTAATGTAGTGGTGGAGCTGCAGATGTATACTGGTTTGTTCCTATGATGAAGGCTAGAGCATCTAGTCATTATTCCTGATGAAGGCTAGAGCATCTAGTCATTATATTCCTGATGAAGGCTAGAGCATCTAGTCATTATTCCTGATGAAGGCTAGAGCATCTAGTCATTATTCCTGATGAAGACTAGAGCCACTAGTCATTAATCCTGATGAAGGCTAGAGCATCTAGTCATTATTTCCTGATGAAGGCTAGAGCATCTAGTCATTATTCCTGATGAAGGCTAGAGCCACTAGTCATTAATCCTGATGAAGGCTAGAGCATCTAGTCATTATTTCCTGATGAAGGCTAGAGCATCTAGTCATTATTCCTGATGAAGACTAGAGCCACTAGTCATTAATCCTGATGAAGGCTAGAGCATCTAGTCATTATTTCCTGATGAAGGCTAGAGCATCTAGTCATTATTCCTGATGAAGGCTAGAGCATCTAGTCATTATTCCTGATGAAGGCTAGAGCATCTACTAGTCATTATTCCTGATGAAGGCTAGAGCATCTAGTCATTATTCCTGATGAAGGCTAGAGCTTCTAGTCATTGTTCCTGATAAAGGCTAGAGCATCTAGTCATTATTCCTGATGAACACTAGAGCCACTAGTCATTAATCCTGATGAAGGCTAGAGCATCTAGTCATTATTCCTGATGAAGGCCAGAGCATCTAGTCATTGTTCCTGATGAAGGCTAGAGCATCTAGTCATTATTCTTGATGAAGGCTAGAGCATCTAGTCATTATTCCTGATGAAGGCTAGAGCATCTAGCCATTATTCCTGATGAAGGCTAGAGCATCTAGTCATTATTCCTGATGAAGGATAGAGCATCTAGTCATTATTCCTGATGAAGGCTAGAGCATCTAGCCATTATTCCTGATGAAGGCTATAGCATCTAGTCATTATTTTCTGATGAAGACTAGAACATCTAGTCATTATTCCGGATGAAGGCTAGAACATCTAGTCATTATTCCTGATGAAGGCTAGAGCATCTAGTCACTATTCCTGATGAAAGCTAGAGCATCTAGTCATTATTCCTGATGAAGACTAGAACATCTAGTCATTATTCCTGATGAAGGCTGGAGCATCTAGTCATTATTCCTGATGAAGGCTAGAGCATCTACTAGTCATTATTCCTGATGAACACTAGAGCCACTAGTCATTAATCCTGATGAAGGCTAGAGCATCTAGTCATTATTCCTGATGAAGGCCAGAGCATCTAGTCATTGTTCCTGATGAAGGCTAGAGCATCTAATTATTCCTGATGAAGGCTAGAGCATCTTGTCATTATTACTGATGAAGGCTAGAGCATCTAGTCATTATTCCTGATGAAGCCGAGAGCATCTAGTCATTATTCCTGATGAAGGCTAGAGCATCTAGTCATTATTCCTGATAAAGGCTAGAGCATCTAATTATTCCTGATGAAGGCTAGAGCATCTTGTCATTATTACTGATGAAGGCTAGAGCATCTAGTCATTATTCCTGATGAAGCCGAGAGCATCTAGTCATTATTCCTGATGAAGGCTAGAGCATCTAGTCATTATTCCTGATGAAGGCTAGAGCATCTAGTCATTATTCCTGATGAAGGCTAGAGCATCTAGTCATTATTCCTTATGAAGGCTAGAACATCTAGTCATTATTCCTGATGAAGGCCAGAGCATCTAGTCATTATTCCTGATGAAGGCTAGAGCATCTAGCCATTATTCCTGATGAAGGCTAGAGCATCTAGTCATTATTTCTGATGAAGGCTAGAGTATCTAGTCATTATTCTAGAGCATCTAGCCTGATGAAGGCTAGAGCATCTAGTCATTATTCCTGATGAAGGCTAGAGCATCTAGTCATTATTCCTGATGCAAGGCTAGAGCATCTAGTCATTACTCCTGATGAATGCTAGAGCATCTAGTCATTATTCCTGATGAAGGTAGAGCGTCTAGTCATTATTCCTGATGAAGGTAGAGCATCTAGTCGAAATGTCGAGAGAATAAAATTTCAAGTTGATTATTGAGGAGGTCATTGTATATATAATATGTAAAAATATTTACAGCCCTACAAGTTACTCAGTATAACTCCAGAACTGACCAATCATATCTTTACCACGATTATTACTCGAGCATCCACACGTGTGTCCATGTAGTCATGTGATAGATACATAGTCTACAAGCAACTTGTTTTGTTGAAGGCTATTGCCACAAGAATAAACTTCCGATTGTACTGACCCTAGTGTCATCATAGTAGATAGCGGCTGTGCATTTTGCATTGTATTTTGTGCGTCAGCTGACCATCACTCGACATCAGCCTCACTCCACTCTCTTATATTCACTCTGCTGATGACACTAAGTGTTATAAGAATATAACCTCACCCAATGATCTCAGCACCTTCACTCTGCTGATGACATTAAGTGCCCACCCAATAATGTCAGCACCTTCACTCTGCTGATGACACTTAAGTGCTCACCCAATGATGTCTAGCACCTTCACTCTGCTGATGACACTAAGTGGATGTCTAGCACCTTCATTCTGCTGATGACACTAAGTGTTCACCCAATGATGTCAGCACCTTCACTCTGCTGATGACACTAAGTGTTCACCCAATGATGTCAGCACCTTCACTCTGCTGATGACACTAAGTGTTCACCCAATGATGTCAGCACCTTCACTCTGCTGATGACACTAAGTGTTCACCCAATGATGTCTTAGCACCTTCACTCTGCTGATGACACTAAGTGCTCACCCAATGATGTCAGCACCTTCACTCTGCTGATGACACTAAGTGTTCACCCAATGATGTCTAGCACCTTCACTCTGCTGATGACACTAAGTGGATGTCTAGCACCTTCACTCTGCTGATGATACTAAGTGCTCACCCAATAATGTCAGCACCTTCACTGTGCTGATGACACTAAGTGCTCACCCAATGATGTCAGCACCTTCACTCTGCTGATGACACTAAGTGTTCACCCAATAATGTCAGCACCTTCACTGTGCTGATGGCACTAAGTGTTCACCCAATGATGTCAGCACCTTCACTCTGCTGATGACACTAAGTGCTCACCCAATAATGTCAGCACCTTCACTCTGCTGATGACACTAAGTGTTCACCCAATGATGTCAGCACCTTCACTGTGCTGATGACACTAAGTGCTCACCCAATGATGTCAGCACCTTCACTCTGCTGATGACACTAAGTGCTCACCCAATAATGTCAGCACCTTCACTCCGCTGATGACACTAAGTGTTCACCCAATGATGTCTAGCACCTTCACTCTGCTGATGACATTAAGTGCTCACCCAATAATGTCAGCACCTTCACTCTGCTGATGACACTAAGTGTTCACCCAATGATGTCAGCACCTTCACTGTGCTGATGACACTAAGTGTTCACCCAATGATGTCAGCACCTTCACTCTGCTGATGACACTAAGTGCTCACCCAATAATGTCAGCACCTTCACTCTGCTGATGACATTAAGTGCTCACCCAATAATGTCAGCACCTTCACTCTGCTGATGACACTAAGTGTTCACCCAATGATGTCAGCACCTTCACTCTGCTGATGACACTAAGTGCTCACCCAGCACCTTCACTCTGCTGATGACACTAAGTGTTCACCCAATGATGTCTAGCACCTTCAATGTGCTGATGACACTAAGTGCTCACCCAATAATGTCAGCACCTTCATTCTGCTGATGACACTAAGTGTTCACCCAATGATGTCAGCACCTTCACTCTGCTGATGACACTAAGTGTTCACCCAATGATGTCAGCACCTTCACTCTGCTGATGACACTAAGTGTTCACCCAATGATGTCAGCACCTTCACTCTGCTGATGACACTAAGTGCTCACCCAATAATGTCAGCACCTTCACTCCGCTGATGACACTAAGTGTTCACCCAATGATGTCTAGCACCTTCACTCTGCTGATGACATTAAGTGCTCACCCAATAATGTCAGCACCTTCACTCTGCTGATGACACTAAGTGTTCACCCAATGATGTCAGCACCTTCACCGTGCTGATGACACTAAGTGTTCACCCAATGATGTCAGCACCTTCACTCTGCTGATGACACTAAGTGCTCACCCAATAATGTCAGCACCTTCACTCTGCTGATGACATTAAGTGCTCACCCAATAATGTCAGCACCTTCACTCTGCTGATGACACTAAGTGTTCACCCAATGATGTCAGCACCTTCACTCTGCTGATGACACTAAGTGCTCACCCAGCACCTTCACTCTGCTGATGACACTAAGTGTTCACCCAATGATGTCTAGCACCTTCAATGTGCTGATGACACTAAGTGCTCACCCAATAATGTCAGCACCTTCACTGCTGATGACACTAAGTGTTTAAGAATATTACCTCACCAAATGATGTCTAGCACCTTCACTCGGCCATGGACCCGATCTCGGGAATTGCAGCCCAATGGATCAAAGAGCATCACTGTGCACATTTGGTCTAACTTTAAAAAAGTGGTGGGGGGGTCCATATTATCTTGGTGACCAGGAACTTTGTGTGCAAGAAAACTACCGTGACCTGAGGGTAACACTGACAGGTAACCTCTTGGGACAGTCATCAAAAGTTTATAAGTGTCAACACTTACAAAGCCCTAGGTGTACTTTCAGTGAGGCCATACTATTATCGATTTCTTTTCCCAAGGGATGTGGGCAAGTGTGATGAAATCCCAGTTATACACTTTATGTATGCATGCATGAACATGCTGTGATGATGCTTTATCTCATTATCTCTCCCCTACCCACAGACCTGCCTCTGTGTGGTTGCTTGGAGAATGGGGAGAGACTGTTGGTTGTATTTGCTGATACTGTTGAAAAATGATATTTGCCTCTGCGTAGAGACACAGTTTGATTGAACTATAGTCAATTCTTCACATTTGGTGGCAGGGGTGGGATAATTTGTCCTCAGAAGTTATGACAATACCTGCCAAACCCTGCGGATGTCCAATGGGAGCACAACTAGGAGTGGCCTGAGACACAGGGAGTAGCAGCACCAAAACAAGCTGAACCAGTTATCACAGAGGGAGGGAGTGAGGTGGCCTTAGGTGGAGAACAGTCAGGAACTCTAGGGAGCAACAACAGTGACATGATAGCGACACTGCTGGAGGACAGAAGAGCAATGCAGATGAACATCCATGCTCTGTTATGGGTTGCCACAGAGCAAAGCAGCCAAATCAGAACTTCGGCCTGCTCGTATGGAGGCATTGGGAACAGCAAGTAGGAGCATTGAAAATGAAGTCGAGCTCCAGAAGCTAGAAGAGTCAGATGATATAGAAGCATATCTGACCACCTTTGAGAGGGTCATACAGGCCTATGAGGTCAAACCTGAGAGATGGGCTTATAAGCTCGCCCCCAGAAGAGCACAGGAAGCAATGCTTACGGATGAAGCTGGTAACTTCCAAGCATTGAAAGCTGCAATTTTGCGGAGGTATGACATTAATGAGGAGTCATATCGGCAGCGTTTTCAAGAAGCATCTCTTAAGAGTAATGAGGCATATAAGGAGTTGGCCGTGCAAGTGCAAGACCTTCTAAACAAGTGAAGGACTATATGGGCTCAGTGCAGGATGTGTTGGAACAAGTCGCCGTGGAGCAACTTACAGGCAAGCTTCCCAGAGAGATCTACATCTAGGTACAAGGGAAGAAACCGAGGACTGTCATAGAAGCATGTCAGCTGGCAGATGATTACCTTCTTGTGCGGAAGCAATCATCACAGGTGTTAAATGATAACCTGGCAGATAAGTGGCACCCAGCCAAGGTGGCAAATCAATGTCAATATTGTGACAAGCCAAAGAATGCAGAAAGCCGTGGCAGACAGGGAGAGAGAACGTGGAAAGCAAGAATATTCTAGGTCAGCAAGACAGGAAGTCGGCCCGGAAGACAAGGGAACCACCAGAAGGTTCGAGGGAAGCAAAGTGCATTGCTTTAAAAGGGGGACAATGGCATTTTTTTCATTTTGTTTTTTTAAACTTATGGTTACCACTTTAGAGCTCCGTAGATATGGACTTGATATATAGCTCAAAAGATAGGTCTCTCTGTGTGCTCTCTTTTGATACTAAAATATTTTTCACAGGTATAACTATAGGCAAGTTACTAGACCTAAAGTGGAGGAACCTCAAAACCTGAATGCCTGAAACCTCCACATAAATATCTCCAGATTGCAAAGTGCTAAAGATTTGCCATTGGCTAGAGGAAGCTCTACTCTATGCAACGACTGTTTTCATTAGGCGTTAAAATGTAAGTATGTGGTCAAGCGTGCGGGTGGAAAATGAATTTTAACTGCCAAGAATCTGTCCACTACTCTATGGCTTGCCCTAGTTGGCCACTCCACTGCAGTGAGGTAATATCTGGGGGTGAACCAGGAATGACTCGATCCAGAGTAGGTTGTTTCCACTGTCAAGAGTTTGCTCCTGATGGCCTGAGAGATCAGTCCATTTCAGTGATGTTGTCTACATGAATGAGCAGCATCAACAAAGACACAGCCCAGACCCTCGGATGGAACTGTAGATGGGATGGCTGTGAGGAACATCATTCTTGACACAGGCTGTGCCAGGGCTAGGGTTCGCGAGGAGTATATGTCATAGAAACCAACAGGACGGATTCCAATACGGTATGCGCCTGGGGACACCAGGACCTCCCCTCTAGCAAGAGTTGAGATTGGCATTGGAAGGACCAACTACAAAGTATAAGCAGCGGCGTCAAGGAACTTGCCAGTCTCCGTGCTACTCGGACGAGATGTGATGAACCTGATCGAACTACTCCAGGATGACCATGCGGTCCATCCAGCCCGGGCCCCAGTGAAGGAGCACGATGCCTTCACAGCAATTACCCGAGGGAGGGAGGAAGAAGCAGATGGAGAAAGAAGCTCAAGAACAAGCACAAAAGGAGCAGAAGATGTGGCAGAACCAAACCCAGTGGCACCAGCCGCACGGGAGGAAATGAACTAGGAAGAAATGGAGCCAAATGAAGAGGATATTCCACGCTCAAGAATTGATCCAAGAATGTTTCAGGAAGTCACTAATCGGCCCACAATGTCTAGGAGTGAGAAACGACGCCAAAGGTGAAGTTTGGTCAAGCAACAAGACACACCCTCTGGACATGGCAACAAGCGAGCTCCAACAGCTCCAGCAGGAAGATGCCACCCTTGCAACGATCCGAGAAGATGCACGAAAATAAGTCCCTGCAACCAAATCAGGAGTGTACAAAGAGAATGGGTTGCTATAGAGACGTTGGATCCCACACCAGGGAGGAGAAGAAAGGGCCATCAACCAGCTTGTGTTGCCAGCACAATGCTGTAAGGTAGTGCTGAAACTGGCCCATGAGATTCCCATGGCTGGGCACATGGGTCAGAGGTCAGAGGAAGACAGTCGAGCGAGTGCTGCAGCGATTCTACTGGCCAACGGTGTTTAAAGACTTGAAGGAACTCTGCCAAATATGCCAAGAATGCTAGAAACCTTCAGCGGGGAAGAGAATTCCTGTTCCAATGGTCCCACTACCGATCATCGAGGAGCCGTTTCAACGCATCGCTATGGACATAGTCGGACCTCTACCTTGCAGCAGGGCAGGAAACAGGTACATATTTGTGATTATGACACCCTGAGGCTATTCCCCTACGGTCAACTGACGCCGAGCATGTGGCAGAGATACTAGTACTATTTTCACTAGGGCTGGGAAATCTTAACAGACTAGGGAGCAAGTTTCACATCTAGGCTGCTGGCAGAGTTCTACCATCTACTGACCAATTCACACAACCCCTTCCCACCCCCAGACAGACGGGTTAGTCGAACGAACTTTGAAGGCCATGTTACGCAAGGCTTCCTCAGAAGATGGCAAGGACTGGGACCACCTCATTCCATACCTTTTATTCTCATACCAGGAAGTACCCCAAGCCTCAACTGGGTTCTCTCCTTTTGAATTGGTTTATGGGAGGCAAGTACGAGGGTCCTCTCGATATCCTGAAGGAGGAGTGGGAAGCTAGCAGGAAGTCTAGCGAAAGTGTTGTATCCACGTACTAATGATACAGGAGAGACTAGCCAAGATGTCAGAGCTTGCAAGGGAGAACTTAGCTAAAGCACAGCAGAAGAGCTGGTATGACAAAATGCCAGGGAGCATCAGTTTGTAGTAGGAGACCATGTGCTGGTTCTGCTACCATCTAGCACCAACAAGCTTCTGGAAAAATGGCAGGGTCCATACCCTGTGAAAAGGTTATCTCTCCGATAATTTAGACACAGAATATTTCACTGCTCCGCAAGTGGAATGTAGCTACTACGCCAGGTTGTGGACTTGTGAGCAGGGAGAGGAGGTGGATTCTAGCGATGACCTCATTTTGTGGGGAGAGGATGGAGCCATAAGGCCAGGACCCAAAATTGGTGACCATCTGACCGAAGAACAGTTACTGGATTTGAACCTGCTACAACAAGAATTTGCTGGCGTCATATGTGACACACCAGCGGGACAGACAGGAACCAACATGACATCAACACTGGCTTGGCTGCCCCAGTCAGGTTGCCTCCATACCCGCCTACCCCAGGCATATCGAGAGATCGTGAAAAAGGAATTATCTGAAATGATGGAGAACGGAATCATTGAGCTCAAATAGTGAATGGTCTCCCTCCGTTGTCCGGGCGCAGAAGAAAGATAACACAATGAGATTATGTGTTGATTACTGAAGGCTGAATAGCGTTTCCGAAGCAGATGCCTACTCTATGCCCCACATAGATGACCTGATAGACCTATCAGGACAAGCCACTACTTTGGACCTGACAAAGGGATAATTGGCAAGTGCCGTTGACAGAGAGAGCTCGAGTCAAAAGTGCCTTTAACGCCATTTGGTCTCTATCTATTCAAGGTCATGCCTTTTGCCCTCAAGGAGCACCTGCCACTTTCCAACGCCTAATGGACAGGGCAATGCATGGACTGGATGGGTTCACTGACCTGCTTATCTCCATGATGTGGTTATCTTTAGCAGCACCTGGGGAGAACCTTTCCCACTTACACCAAGTCCTACAGCGATGGAGTAACGCTCACCTCACTGTTAAGATGAGGAAATGCCAATTTGGAAGGGAATGATGTGTGTATCTTGGACATCTTGTGGGAGAGCACCAGAGGCAACAAAGCTTGAGGCCATCCATTCTTTCCCAACACCCCAGACCAAGAAAGAAGTTTGGGGGCTTTTGTGGTTGACTGGCTATTAAGGAAATTTATCCAGGACTTTATTAAATAGCTGCACCTCTATCTGAGCTCCTCGCAACAGTCCATAGCAACTGGAATGGACACCATCTTGCGAGGAGGCCTTCACGATGTCGAAGCACAAATGTCTTCCGAGCCAGTACTCAGGAGTCTTGACTTCAACATGCCCTTTCTGCTACAAACAGACACTTCCAATAGAGGTGTGGGGGCGGTGTTGAGCCAAGCAGACAGCAACGGTGAAGAACATCCAGCTGGTCGCAAGCTCCTTCTCGTGAAGAATGTCATGCTACAGTAGAGAAGGAGTGTTTAGCCAGCCATCTTGGAGAGGAAGCATTTCGCATCACCTTCTTGGTCGACCCTTCACAATCCAGATGACCATCGCTCACTGGAATAGATAGTGTTTGAAGGAAAGCAATAGCTGAGTAATGCGCTGGAGCCTGGCATCGCAGCCCTACAACTTGACTGTCCACTACAAGAGAGGCCGAGACAGGCAGAATGCTGATGCCCTCTCGCGGTCCATCCCACCCGACATGAATGTGCACGATAAGGTGAAGGGAATGTGATGAAGTTACACACTTTGATGTGTGCATGCATGAACATGCTGTGATGATTATATCGATTGCTTTATCTTATCTCATTATCTCTCCCCTACCCACAGACCTGCCTCTGTGTGTTGCTTGGATGTGTTAACTAATCATGTGATGTTGTGCTAGAGATTGGGGAGAGACTGTTGTGTTTTGTTAGCTGAAAAATTATATTTGCCTCTGCGTAGAGACACAGTTTGATTGAACTATAGTCAATTCTTCACAATAGTTTATCACTTTGAGCGGATAGCTATAGATATAGTCCGACAACTTCCGAGCAAAAAACCGAGCTGGATAGCATCATGTGCTGGTCATGTGATTATGCAACAAGGTAACCTGCATTTCATGATGCAACAAAAAATGTCGCCGAGCAGCTTGTGAAACTGTTTGCAAGTGTGGGCATTCCCGAAGAAATCCTCATGGATCAGAGAAGCAATTTCACCTCGGAGTTATTGGCGGAAGTGTACAAGCTGATTCTTGTCAAGGAGCTCGGAACTAGCCCGCATCATCCCTAGACCAATAGCTCTATCAAGAGGTTCAACAAGATGTTGAAAGGGATGCTTCGCAACAATGAATGGGATGCTTTGCAACACAATGAAAGGGGTGCTCCGCAACGTTGAAAGGGGTGCTCCATAATGTTGAAAGGGTCCGTAACAATGAAAGGGGTGCTCCGCAATGTTGAAAGGGTGCTCTGTAATGTTGAACGTAACAATGAAAGGGCTGTTCTGCAATGTTGAAAGGGGTGCTCCGCAACAATGAAAGGGGTGCTCCGCAACGTTGAAAGGGGTGCTTCTGAAGACAGCCGTGCAAAAAAAAAAGCTAGGGACAGACTGTTACCAAACGTTCTTTTGCATAAAGGGAGGTTCCACAGGAGCCATCAGGGTTCTCCCCACTTGAACTGGTCTATGTAAAAGTGTGTGGACCACTAGAGGAAGACATGGGAGGCAACTGAACCAAGAGAGGAGAATATTTTATCATGTCATGTCATACACATGCCAGAGAAGTTCAGTACGACGAGCAAGCTCATGCATTACAATATTTCCCGGGCCAGAAACAGCAATATGTGACGGGAGATTTGGAGCGGGGGACCCAACCAATAGTGTTGTTGCTGACATCGACATCAAAGCACCCGGTACATTGGCACGGCCCCTACATACAGTTCGAGAGATGAAGGAGATGGATTACTTTGCTGACGTGCATGACTGGAGGAAACGATATTAAGTTCTCCATGGTAACATGATGAAGGAGTGGCATGCAGCGATGAGTGTGGGGTCCTGCATCGATATCAAGCTCTCCATGGTAACATGATGAAGGAGTGGCATGCAGCGATGAGTGTGGAGTCCTGCATGTAGCACGATATCAAGCTCTCCATGGTAAACATGCTGACGGAGTGGCATGCAGCGATGAGTGCGGGGTCCTGCATGTAGCAAAACGAGAGTCGGAAGAAGCCACCTCCATCATGGAATGAGCGGAGAGAAGCTGAGAAGCCGAACACTGGGAGAGTAGCTAATGTGTGAGCAAAAGGAAGAACTGGAAATGATTCTCAAAGAGCACAGCCACATGCTGCTCTAGATGAACCTCATTGGCAACTCACATGACTGCTGGCAGGGCCCAACTTGTGCAGCTGGTTCCATATCATCTCCCCAAGCATATACTGGGAGACAGTGGAGCAGGAGCTGAGAGAGATGACCAATTATGAGGTCATCAAGGCATCAAAAAGTAACCGGGCTGCACCAATCATGCTGGTCCGAGAAAAAAGACAAGGCCTTATGTGTCGACTATCGATGATAGAATCTCGCCATGGCAACCAGGGTAGACACATACCCAATGCCGCTGGTTGAGGAGCTAATGGACAGAATAAGACGAGCCAAATACCCGACCACCTTAGACTTGTTAAGGGGGAATGGAAGACACTGGTGGCACAAGAGGACTGATACGAGACAACCCTTTTTGATTCAAAGTGTGCCATGACTTTTGATTGGATATAGTCTTGGTGATTTTACTAGTACATGCCTAGAGGGTCTTGTCGCTTTTGCCGATTCATGGAGTATGGAAGCACTTGTGATCTTATTACCCTCTGCAGCATTTGAGTTCTGCATAGTTGATTCTGAAAGCCAAGAAGCACTCATTTGATGAGGCACAATAGATTTACCTGGAGCACGTTGTCAGAGGGTGCAAGTGAAGCAGTCCAAGATTTTGCTATTAGGAGTTCCCAACATCAGGACCAAGAAGGATTTTGTTCTTTCCTTGGACTGACTGGATGCCATAGGAAGCATATTCCTCAGTGCATCTACAGCAACACCTCATGCACTTGGCAGGATGCCATAGGAAGCTTATTCCTCAGTGCAACACATCTCATGTACTTGGCAGGATGCCATAGGAAGCTTATTCCTCAGTGCATCTACAGCAACACCTCTCATGTACTTGGCACGCAAATCTGACTCAAGTGAGGTGAAGTAAATTCCTGTGTGTGTGATGCTTTCAGAAAGCTGAAGGAACTTTTTGTGTATATCCTCAGTTCTCTATAGCGCCAGGCTTTGAAAAGAAAAACTGTTAGTGGTGTTTCAAGATGATGATGAACCGGAGTGGGCACTGTGCCCCAGCAATTAGATGCAGGAGGAAATGACTTCCAGTTTTTATTAAATCTACATAGAGAGTTGCATTTAGGATTAAGTTGAAGGGGGGCGTCGCACATATTTAACAACACTATACAATAATACAATAGCCGAAGATCTCAAGGGGGGCAAAGGATCAGCAAGAGGAGGCTAATGCCCCCGCCCCCCCTATATGCAGCCCTGACATCCCCCCCCCCCTCCCCAAGTGAAACAATACTCGGCCGTTTATAAATAAATCATGCAATACAAACGTATCTGTTTGGTCGACAGGTCACCAGCTGCAGTGGCTTGATGAAAACAGTGTGGGGCTAACCTAATGGAGCTCGTTCCTGTAGCCATGGGGAAGTATTGGACAGCAATATTGACAATCTCTCCAAGGAACTATCTCGACTAATAACTCGGTCATAAGGAGGGAGGAATGTGAAGGCCCAAGTCATTTAATCTGTGTATTCATAGTTGATTGTATCTAGCCGAGGCAGTTCTGTGGTAGCCGAGTATATCAGTGACGCAATACCTACTCTAGAATGTTTGTTTGTGTATAGACCCCTTACCAGATTATGACTGGTTGTCATGGTGATTTGGCTCTTGTTTGAGTCGAGTTCAAAATTGAGTTTTGTGGTTTTGCTGATAATATTTGAGTAACTATACCTGGTTATTATTTGGGTACTCATAGGTCTGTCACACGCCAATTAGTTACGTAACAATTGTAATAACACATTTCCAGACACAAATTCATATTGTGAACCTCATTAGACAGACATCCAGCTTATTAGTGGTGATTATGTTTATGATAATGAATAAGGAAAGTGCCTACTTTACATAAAAAATCTCAAGTACTAAATATGGATCCAAAAATAATTCAGCATACCCCAATATAACGAGACCCAATTATGCTTGTCCCATCAATTAAAAATATACAATGACTTTCTCACTTGCTTGACGTTTCGACTAGACAATGCTGAGGGCTAGAGCGTCTAGTCGAAATGTCGAGAGAGTAAATTTCAAATTGATTATTGAGGAAGTCATTGTAATAAGGGTAAGTCAACTGAGAATTAATTGAGAATAAATTTTAAAAAGTTTTCTTAATAAACAACTACACATGCATTAAAAAAATGACGTCCTACGTACCTCTAAGACGGGACGCTCTCTGGATGGTTTGGTTGACAATCTTGAGACACTCCACCAGCTGCAGATGATTGTTGCTGCGAATCTTGTAACCCATCATGAGGTCCTTGTTGAGCTGGTAGAGCTGGGTATACGCCTTCCTCATGTTACCTCTACACACAAGACAAACACCCACCAAAACTTGAACTTTAGGAGCTTATAGACAAAGGCATTAACAAAGCTGTTGTACAGTACTGGCATCTAGTATACTACAGGAAGTGTCTAGTATATCATAGGAAGTGCCTAGTATACACAGGAAGTTTTGTAATGAGATTCATAAAGTAATATCCCACAAACTCGAGAGCCAATTAAAAGCTTGTACTTTGCTAATTTCTTTTTGAGAAAGGCCACCACAGAGCAGGGTGGTGAGAGTAGAGGTTTTGTTGGTAGAGAGATGGAATTCAAGGATTCAAGGCATGCTGGAAATCTTTACAAGCCTGCTAATTTATATCTTGCAAAGGATTCAAGGCATGCTGGAAATCTTTACTGAACCAATAACTTGTTTAGGCTAAAGCTGCCAAAGTGAGTTTTAGTTTTTAAAGAGAAGAGTTAACATTTTAAATGTCTGACATTTCTAAATGTGCGAAATATCAGTGCAGGAAATTACAGTCCCGAACATCTCATGTATTTGTCTGTACAAAAAATCAATTTATTCTGCGAGCAACACAAACGAATGCTCTAGAATACGTCATGCGCACAACCACGAACGTATCGAAGATCACATGCTCCAACCTCCGAAACAGACTGATGAGGAGGAGGAAGAAGAGAAGCTGTTACTTGATGACTGGATACAGGACGACTGACTCAATCTGTTGCTAGCATTGTTCATTATAGAGTGTTATTGCGTTGCACTCATAACTTGATGATTTGAGTTGCATGTAAGTTGTAATTTTTCAAAGATTGGATGGCAAGTCAAAGTCTGAGAATGGCAGAACAAAATTGATAGTACTTGGACAAACAGATTTTGGATGTAATTTCCCCCGCACTGAATATATATATATAAGGACATGCACACACCACACAATACAACACAAAATGAACCACGACTAAGATGAGTAAGTTAACTCCAGCCCTGGGCTAGCAAGAAGATTTCTCACATGTGATTTATTATCCTAGCATCTTCTGCCCGCACCACTAAGTTACCGATGATGCCCATATTGTCTGCCATTTCTGTTGTCAACTGCTGCCGTGCCTTCTGCATTTCCTGCACTTGCTCAAGGACAGTCTTCAAGTCTTGCATATGCCGTGGGAAGTCGGCCATGACCGATAGATCCTGCGTGGTCGAAACAATTAATCAACCGCACAACATTAAACTGTGTGTGATAGGAATCGCTCACTTCAATGGAAAGATATGCAGAAAGTGACGTAATGAGATCTCCTGCTAAGTCCATGTCATCTGTCCTAATAGTGGTCTGAAAGGCAGTATATAAAGCATATACCCATGTCATCCGTCCTAATAGTGGTCTGAAAGGCAGTATATAAAGCATATACCCATGTCATCTGTCCTAATAGTGGTCTGAAAGGCAGTATATAAAGCATATACCCATGTCATCTGTCCTAATAGTGGTCTGAAAGGCAGTATATAAAACATATACCCATGTCATCCGTCCTAATAGTGGTCTGAAAGGCAGTATATAAAGCATATACCCATAACTATTGGATGGCAATGGATACAACGCTGACTTCAAGCTTGCCCAATACCATCAGAGCCATATGGCATAAACTCGGACATCCAGGAATTTTAAATCAAAGAATTTGAACCATGTGCCCATTCTTCGTATGCACATGCCTAATAGACTTCTCTACTGATTAGAAATAGTTATAAAAATTTACTTCCAGTTTGACCGGATGAGCAAGTAAATTAAAGTGTTTTTAAATTTTAATAGCCGACGATAGCAACTGCCTTCGTGAACGGTCTCTTACTGGCTTTTGCTACTGTTTCTGGAAGTTCTTTTTCACTAGAAAGCTCTTCTCTCTGGAGCGCTCCTGGATGCATTTCTTGGCTGTAGGTATGGTTGTGGACATATAGCGACGTAGCGCTGCGTAGCTTCTGTTTGCTTACCTCAGTGGAGCTGATTCCTATACCAAACTGCAGCTTATTATACTTCCATTCTAATGATATGAAGTTTAAGAAGTTTATTCTTAAAGAATTTTAGCTAATTTATTACAACAAGAAGTTGGCTTTCAATGGGCAAGAAGTTATTAATAACTCAACATTTAAGCTTCATATTATAATACTGTCCGTAAATCCAACGCTAATATATATGCAGGACAACATATCACAGTGCAGACCAAGGTTAACTGGACAACATATCACAGTGCAGACCAACATTAACAGGACAACATATCACAGTGCAGATCAACGTTAACAGGACAACATATCACAGTGCAGACCAACGTTAACAGGACAACATATCACAGTGCAGACCAATGTTAACAGGACAACATATCACAGTGCAGACCAACGTTAACAGGACAACATATCACAGTGCAGACCAACATTAACAGGACAACATATCACAGTGCAGACCAACGTTAACAGGACAACATATCACAGTGCAGACCAACATTAACAGGACAACATATCACAGTGCAGACCAACATTAACAGGACAACATATCACAGTGCAGACCAACATTAACAGGACAACATATCACAGTGCAGACCAACATTAACGGGACAACATATCACAGTGCAGACCAACGTTAACAGGACAACATATCACAATGCAGACAAACGTTAACAGGACAACATATCACAGTGCAGACCAACATTAACAGGACAACATATCACAGTGCAGACCAACGTTAACAGGACAACATATCACAGTGCAGACCAAAGTTAACAGGACAACATATCACAGTGCAGACCAAAGTTAACAGGACAACATATTACAGTGCAGACCAACATTAACAGGACAACATATCACAGTGCAGACCAAAGTTAACAGGACAACATGTCACAGTTCAGACAAACGTTAACAGGACAACATGTCACAGGTCAGACAAACGTTAACAGGACAACATATCACAGTGAAGACCAAGGTTAACATGACAACATAACACAGGGCAGACCAACATTAACAGGACAACATATCACAATGCAGACAAACATTAACAGGACAACATATCACAGTGCAGACCAAGGTTAACATGACAACATAACACAGGGCAGACCAACATTAACAGGACAACATATCACAGTGCAGACGAACATTAACAGGACAACATATCACAGTGCAGACCAAAGTTAACAGGACAACATATCACAGTGCAGACCAACGTTAACAGGACAACATAACACAGTGCAGACCAACGTTAACAGGACAACATATCACAATGCAGACAAACGTTAACAGGACAGCATATCACAGTGCAGACCAAAGTTAACAGGACAACATATCACAGTGCAGACCAACGTTAACAGGACAACATAACACAGTGCAGACCAACGTTAACAGGACAACATATCACAATGCAGACAAACGTTAACAGGACAGCATATCACAGTGCAGACCAACATTAACAGGACAACACATCACAGTGCAGACCAACATTAACAGGACAACATATCACAGTGCAGACCAACGTTAACAGGACAACACATCACAGTGCAGACCAACATTAACAGGACAACATATCACAGTGCAGACCAACGTTAACAGGACAACACATCACAGTGCAGACCAACGTTAACAGGACAACACATCACAGTGCAGACCAACGTTAACAGGACAACACATCACAGTGCAGACCAATGTTAACAGGATGTTAACAGGACAACATATCACAGTGCAGACCAACGTTAACAGGACAACATCACAGTGCAGACCAACGTTAACAGGACAACATATCACAGTGCAGACCAGCATTAACTGGATGCACTGTCACCTTGTCTCATCTTACCACGCCATTGTTCGAGGGGTCCATGGTTATTACTAGAGGAGTTCTGGTCCTGAGGGACACGTACGCCACACGGAGAGTTGGATGTGTGATAGCATCCTCTCCAGGGCCGTACAAAAAGTTCTTTTTGAGCCAGTCCAGAACCTGGATAGAGAAGACTGTGAGGACCTCGTGGGACAAACCCGGATTCCCTAGCCGTGTTATATACATGACCCACGTTGCTAGGTTATCCCACCATGAGGGAGAGAATAAGATGTCTAGCTAAGTCACCAAATTAGGATGCGTATTATGTAATAGAACACAAGTGGAAGAAATGCAATGTGCAAAGATGTCTACTGTATCACCATTCAGTACCATCAACTATCTCTTCCAATCAAATAATTCTGTATAGACTGACATGAGAAACTAGTGTCAAAATTGACTGCCCACTGTCCATAGTCTGCCCACTGTCCATAGGGATAACCCCCTCCCCAAAACCTCCCCAAAACAAAATTATGTTTCCCATACTAAATGTTAATTCACCTTTCTTTTGAGTTTGGGACATCATCAAAATTCCAGACGTGTCACACCGCTAGGGTCACTAATACGCACCGTTAATACCGCCGCACCACGCATGCGCGTAGAGGTAACACGCCACACCACCACGCAGCACACAGCGGATAGCAATCGCGTTGACCGACACGCCACATTGCATACGGCAGCGGGAAAAAGTGTCGACCTCCTTTCATGAACGACGTTTCAGCTAGATGCTCCAACCTTCATCAGGAAATTCCTGATGAAAGCTAGAGCATCTGGGTATATTTAAGTTGATTAACCACTGAGAGTTGAAGAAAATCTTTCGCCCTAAAAAAAAATTTTTTTTTAACTTGAGTCTTTATGGTATTTCACTGCCAGCATTGGAGGACAATGTCCCCATTACCTTACCTTGTGATGTCTTTTGGTTGCTGCAAAAAGACTACAGCCAAAGGTCTATGATGTCTACCACACCAGGAGTTGCCATGTTATCATAGGCCATCTCTGGCTATATACAAAGACACCAAGCAGGAGTGCCGCCGGTGCCAATGGCTAATGCAGAGACACCAACAAATCATTTGGAAGGCTATCGCCTCAGCTCGTACTGGTTGTTGCTTCTGGCCACTTGGCATGTATATAGTTCACTAGTGTAATCTATAGATTTCATGCTTGCTCAAAACAGGTGGATGTATATGTTTCCTAGCTTGAGGCTTAACTTTATTGGATGAGGTTTTTATTCAGTATATAAGATGACCAAGATGGGCCAAAAAACACCCAACATTCGTTTACTGTGACGTAACATAAACAGGAACTGATGACCGCAGACAATACCTTACAATAATTATGTTATACACGCGTTGGCACGGGTAATTAGAACATTGGAGAAGAGGGGAATTACTCGTCCATGTGTAAATGGTGGATGAGGAAAAGGCACTTGTGTACTGGATCTGTTTTTAATTCTGGAGACAAGGACAATGTTGACTAGATGATATTAATATCAAAGGGTGAAAAAAAAATTCACCCAACTTTTATGTATGAAGATAATTGGGTATCATCAAAAATTGCAAGTGACATGTTTTTGAGACATCTATATATCAATGTGCCTAGCCTCTAGTCCTGCTTGGGTTTCACAATTTCTAAGCAACTTCTGAGGGACAAACCTATTTCATTCATCAGATGTCAGTGACATAAGTTAAATCCTCTAGCAAAATAGTTGTGAAGAACTTCAGATTTATGTGCAAAAGGAACATTTTCAACAGAAGCTTCTCTGGAGTTCAAGTAACTAGATCTCTGTCTTTTTCATATAGGTTCTTTTGGGGATATGTGAAGGACAGTTCTTTGGTAAGCTTGAGAATATCCTGGCATTGATGAGAGAAATCAGTTCATTCTCGGGATCTTCTTCCCTCCTCCCTTGTCGTTCATTTCTGCTGTCCTGGTTAATATATTATCCTAATATATTATCCTCTAATACTGTGAAAATACCTCCCTTTAACTAGATATTCTTTTTGCAGGAATTGGATTACATCATGTGAAATGGGTACCTCGTTTCCAACCCCTCCTTTTACATTATCAACGCTATGCTTACAGCTTACGCTATATATCTCATGAGCGAGTGAGATGCATAAGTACATGCAAAGAATATTCGACTCATGCGCACACAATATCATGGATTTTAAATGATGGCAGGCATAAAGGTGATCAAGGCACAAGCCTGGCATTCCATCATGATAACATCATTTTACAGATTTAGTATTGATTCGATTTTCAGCTATGGTGAATGTTTAAGGTTAGGTAGGTGCAGTAGCTGGAGTTAGGGTCAGGTCACTACTATATAGGAAAATGGCCAGAGTAAAGCTATCAACTATGCTATGCTGATGGTCTCTCAACGTCTAGAGAGTAAATTTCAAGTTGATTATTGAGAATGTTGATTATTGAGAATGTCATTGTGATATCATCAAGATGTAATGCTGGGATATTTTGGACATAGTCATAATATATTAGTTCACAAGGTACATCTGCTGTAAAGTTATAAAAATATATATATTGAAACAACTTTCTCAATGCTTCTCGGTGTTTCTGGCTAGATACTCTAATCTTTGTTACAAAAATGATGAAGGCTAGATCACCTAGCCAAAATGTCGAGAAGAATTGATACAATCGTTTTTATTTATTTTTATCACTTTACAGTAGCTCTAGTAAAGTGGAGATGACTTGTGAAATGAAGTAAGTTGGTGGATCGATATATACCTGAAATACTAAGTCACTACCTAGAAGCCTGCCATATCTGTATTCTGCTTCACTAAACAGCTAGGTTAGGGTTGTTACAACGTTAGAGAAGGGGGTTGCCGTCGCGAAATCAACGAACGCGCGCGAGCGCTCGGGACGGGGTGGGACGCTGCCGCGAGCTTCAAGTAGGCGTCATCCCATCTTTGTCTTTAGCGACACACAAGGAAAAAAGAACGCTTTCGCGTCCAAAGTTAGCACCCCTATGGAGTCGGGTACTCTTTCCCTCGAACTATAAATGACCGACGCCAGCCAGCGTCCACAGCATTTTGCCACATTTGGGACAAATCGTTGGTCACACAGCACACACCACCACCAACCAACACTCCTCCACATTACACCACCAGTCTTCCACCACCAGTGAAGATATCTGCAAGCCAGTCTAGCCCCATAATCAACTGCTCTTTTCTGAAGTTATCTAATACACAACCATACCCCAGCAATCACCATGGCTCCCAAAAAAGGCATCTATAGGGAGATGATCCAATGTGCTCTGATGCACCCTGAATGTTCTAGTGGGGCATCACCTACACAGATCAAATCTTGCATCTGCTCCAACTATGAAGTACCTAAGTCTCATAAGTACTGGATAGATTTCATGCTGAAGAGAATGCATAAAACAGGAGAGGTGAGGAAAATGGGCAACTCCAAATACATGCTCGTCAAGTTAAAAGCTAAAAAGAGACGGCGGCGTGTGAGCAAGAGACGTAGCAGGAGTCGAAGTGCTTCAAGAAAGAGCCGCAGTGGCTCAAGAAAGAGACGTAGTGGATCAAAAAAGAGACGTAGTGGATCAAAGAGACGTAGTGGCTCAAGAAAGAGACGTAGTGGCTCAAGCAAGAGACGCAGTGCTTCAAGAAAGAGTCGGAGTACTTCAAGAAGGAGACGAAGAGGATCAAGAAAGCGAAAGGGAGCCTCAAGGAGTAAGAGTCGCCGAAGTACATCTAGAAGAAGACGTTCCAAGAAAAGGGCAGCTTCAAGGAGCACGAGTCGTCGACGTGCATCTAAAAGACGCAGTGCCTCAAGGAAACGCAGTGCCTCAAGGAAGAGACGCAGTGCCTCAAGGAAACGCAGTGCCTCAAGGAAGAGACGCAGTGCCTCAAGGAAACGCAGTGCCTCAAGAAAGAGACGCAGTGCTTCAAAGAAGAGACGCGGTAGGGGCCGCAGTACTTCCAGGAGCCGCAGCACCAAGAGACGGGGTGCATCAAAGAGACGCCGTTACAAGAAACGCAGTACCTCAAGGAAAAGCCGCTCCAAGAAGCGAAGTGGCTCAAGAAAGAGTCGTGGAAGAATGACAAGAAAGAGAAGACAAACTTCAAAAGGAAGGAGGGCACTCAGCATGAGAAGAAAGCAGGCCAAAGCAAGGACAATGGTTAAGGACAAACGGAGATATGGATCCCAACCTACCAGAAAGGCAGCTCAAACGGCCATGACTAAACTGGCGGGCATTAGCTGGGAATGATGACTGAGGGAAACAAACAAACACAAACATTGGCTGTGTGAACTGTGAATTACAACTATTGGTGTGTGGTGCACCAGATGTTTTTTTTTAAATGAGATTTTTACATAATCATTGGGTGAGGGCATTCATATTATGCCAGAAGCTATAATATTTTGATAAGGGAGTGCTGTGCTTAGAAGTCAGCCTATCTTGATAATTAATATGCAGAATCTATTCATTATTATTATTATTATTATTATTATTATTATTATTACTATTATTATTATTATTATTATTATTATTATTATTACTATTATTATTATTATTATTATTATTATTATTATTATTATTATTATTATTATTATTATTATTATTATTATTACTACTACTATACTACTACTACTACTACTACTATTAATAATATTTATTATTATATTATTAATTATTATTAATATTATTATTATTATTATTTATTATTATTACATTTATTATACATTTATTATTATTATTATTATTATTATTATTATTATTATTATTATTATTATTATTATTATTATTATTATTATTATTATATTATTATTATTATTATTATTATTATTATTATTATTATTATTAACTATTATTATTATTATAATTATGTAGTCACTATAATATGTAGTCACTAGTCTCAACAAAATAAACATAGTTTCTATATAAGATAGAGGAATATATAGCGAAATTTATTGAGCAATTCAGTGGAAGAATAGGCTGTGTGCTGATTTGTGATTGAAGAGCTAGTGATTCAGTAGTATTGGGTTTTACAAGGCTAATGGAAATTTCAACTCAAATTTTTTTACAAGGCGCTAGTTCAAAGTCCCAAGACTTTGTAATTTGTTGTTATTGTTGTTTTGGTGTTGTTGTTTTGGTGCTGTTGCTAATACTACAAAATATCTGTTCAACAAACATACTTGTAAGATTCAAAGTCACAGAGAGAGTGCATATGAAACTGAGCCTGTTCTAGCCCCAGCTTTAGTCTTACCTTAGCTGGCATTGCTGAGTCCTAGGCTCCATTTTTAGATGGCCACTAAAACAGAATTGTTTGTCAGACATCTTCCTTCAGTCCCTTACACTTTCACTTTCAAAACAATGTGTACACATTGCTATTCAAACCTCATCAGCGACATATATATATTACACAGATCCTTATGATGACTCAAATGAAAGCCATGTGTGAAAGTAGCTGGGCTTTTGATCAAATATCCAACCATGCCCCATCTCACCCTGTCCAGCCTCTCCGGCAAATTGAATATCACAGAACCCTGGGGTGAGGGGCTCATATCCAGTCCACAAGGCACATACAGGAAAAACTGAGGAAGGAGACAGACTTCCTCAAAGATGTGGAACTGAGAACCATGTGTCTTTCCTACATATGCTTTTATTCTAAGCTCGCTGGGCGTGTCTTTTTCAGGGTAGAGGGGAACTCTGACAATACTGCTGAGCTTGCTGGTTGGAGGATGTCTGAGTGAAAATATTAAGAACAATATAGTCAACATTTATCAAAAAATAAGAGAGAGCCCCCCTCCCTTCCTGTTTCCTTACGCTATAAAGCTCTCTCCCCCAAAGAGTCCATCTGCAAACACGACCACTGCTCTCAGGGTTGTACCTGGGGAACAATAAAATTTAAATATGGATATAAGCAAATTACATAGTAAATCTTGTGTTGAGGTTTGCTTTCAGAGGCCAAGGTTTTGCTACTAAAGTTTCAGGATGGCTGCTGCAATTCAAGAGA
Organism: Cladorhizidae sp. MBARI D1340-BT2; assembly: GCA_028752905.1. Classification (NCBI taxonomy): domain Eukaryota; kingdom Metazoa; phylum Porifera; class Demospongiae; order Poecilosclerida; family Cladorhizidae; species Cladorhizidae sp. MBARI D1340-BT2. The sequence goes on along the minus strand of JAQNBH010000008.1, from coordinate 5,728,036 downwards.
GCGCTTAATTAATGTTAAAGCTTGACAAAGCTTGATAGTAAAGATTTCAAGGGAAAGCTTTCAGGAACAAAATTGCTACCAAATGTTTCAGGCAGATAAAGTTTTCCAAGGCAAAACTTGATGCTAAGGGCAGAACTTGATGCTAAAGCTTTCCAGGGCAGGACTTGATGCTAAAGCTTTCCAAGGCATAACTTAATACTAAAGCTTTCCAGGGCAGAACATAATACTTAAACTTTACAGGGGAAAACTTACTAAAGTTTTCCAGGGCAAAGACTTGATGCTAAAGCTTTCCAGGGCAAAAACTTGATGCTAGAGCTTTCCAGGGCAAAACTTAATACTAAAGCTTTCCAGGGCAAAACTTAATACTAAAGCTTTCCAGGGCAAAACTAATAGCTTTCCAGGGCAAAACTTAATACTAAAGCTTTCCAGGGCAAAACTTAATACTAAAGCTTTCCAGGGCAAAACTTAATAGCTTTCCAGGGCAAAACTTAATACTAAAGCTTTCCAGGGCAAAACTTAATACTAAAGTTTTCCAGGGCAGAACTTAATAGCTTTCCAGGGCAAAAAATACTAAAGCTTTCCAGGGCAAAGACTTGATGCTAAAGCTTTCCAGGGCAAAAACTTGATGCTAGAGCTTTCCAGGGCAAAGATTTGATGCTAAAGCTTTCCAGGGAAAAACTTGATACTAAAGCTTTCCAAGGCAAAACTTAATACTAAAGCTTTCCAGGGCAAAACTTAATACTAAAGCTTTCCAGGGCAACGACTTGATGCTAAAGCTTTCCAGGGCAAAGATTTGATGCTAAAGCTTTCCAGGGCAAAACTTGATACTAAAGCTTTCCAAGGCAAAACTTAATACTAAAGCTTTCCAGGACAAAACTTAACACTAAAGCTTTCCAGGGCAAAACTTAGTACTAAAGCTTTCCAGGGCAACGACTTGATGCTAAAGCTTTCCAGGGCAAAACTTAATACTAATGCTTTCCAGGGCAAAGACTTGATGCTAAAGCTTTCCAGGGCAAAAACTTGATGCTAGAGCTTTCCAGGGCAAAGACTTGATGCTAAAGCTTTCCAGGGCATAACTTAATGCTTTCCAGGGCAAAACTTAATACTAAAGCTTTCCAGGGCAAAACTTGATGCTAAAGCTTCATGATAAAGTCCTCAAGATATTAAAGCTTTCAGTGTCAAAAGTACAGTATGCTGGCATGCAGAACCCATGTTATTCTTCAAAAGACTGCCAAATATTTCATTTCTGAAGTGGCAACAGCTCAGTGGCTTTCCAATTCCATGAAAAATGGATGGAATTCAGACATAAAATATATATTAATAAAAAAATTAAAAAATCTTTCATAAGGAGCACAAACTATAGCACACCACATCACATAAGAGAAATAGCACATTGCATACTTTTGCTGTTTTGTTTGTCACACAAAAACCACAACTCAAAAGAAGATAACGTTGTCTGTTGATACCATTATACACATGGTGTCTAACTCACTATTGTTTGTCTCCACTGTCAGCTCAATACCAGACTACAACGATAGAAGATCATCACACTTATAAAATTAATTATACAGTGGTGGAAGCTTTTGCACACTCACAATAGCACTGGTGTCTTTCATAGAGGTGGTTGTGAAGCTTGTCCTGATGAAGGTGCTAGCTAAGATAGCTCCCATAGCTTCTTCTTCTCCATGTACTCCGGAATTAGTAGTCTTTCGTGCCACCTAGTAATGAACGGACAGAATTATTCTCTGTATTCTCATTGATTTTTCCACCCTGTAGTTAAAGATAATTTAATTACAAAATAAAAAACGTTATTTATAGTAATAACAAAAAAATATCATTACCACCATCGTAATAATTCCTTATTAATACAATAATAATAAGAATTAAAGAGCAATCAGAGGCTACAAACTTCCACCACTCGCAACAATTTTTGATGGAGTTATTGATAAAAATATGAAAAAAGTGCACAATTTTGTTAACTATCATTGAACATGAAAGACCATGCCACAGGTAAAATGGCCAGCAATGCCAAATGCCGTGTGGTATCTGGCGAGGGTGGCTTCTAAATGTTTAAACGCTCTGATCACCACCATCATTTAATGATTGACCCTTGACCCACGTCTACCCTGTTACAATTTCATGATCATCCATTTGTATAAAGTTTTGTGTAATTCTGCTGATAGCGGGAGGGAAGTACTTGGCTAAGGTAATAATAATTATGTGGAAATACTAGCCACAGACTCGTGATATTTCCCCGTATCAATGTAATAATGTATATTTATTATTGTTGTTGTTGTTATTGTTATTATTATTATTATTCTATAGCTTTATTTTATTTTTCCACGTCCAGTTCACGTGTGGTTCACATGCTGGCCGCAGTACCAGGGTATGGTTTGTATCACATGATTAGCTAGCTACTGTACCAGTATAACAGGCTCACACAAGTCATAGCATCTCATTATTCCTGATGAAGGCTAGAGTATCTAGTTGAAACGTCGAGAGAATAAAAATTCAAGTTGATTATTGAGAAGATCATTGTAATTCAACTGAGAGTTCATTGAGAGTACATCTATGGCACATACGTACACACATATGTACACAGTGATATAAAGAGACTGCACTACCTTCTCACTCATCTCAAAATTCTTCAGCTCAAGCACCAGTTCCTATAGGCACATACACACACAGGCACACACACACAGGCACACACACACACAGGCACACACACATAGGCACACACACACAGGCACACACACATAGGCACACACAGTACACCAATTATATAGAGTCCAGGATATAATAAGCTCATCTCAACTTTGGAACAATACTGGTTATATCCTATGAAACATTGCCTATTGATAAACATAACATTATTATTAAAATCACCTTCTCAATAAATTTTCATTCGCTCGACGTTTCGACTAGATGCTCTAGTCTTCATCAGGAATACTAGAGCATCTAGTCGAAACGTCGAGCGAATAAAAATTGAAAGTTGATCATTGAGAAGGTGATTTTAATGTTATTATGTCAACTGAGAGTTCAGTGAGAGATTATTATTATTAGTAGTAGTAGTATTTCACATCCAGTTCACATGCTAGACACGTGTGTTGGTTTACGTTCTGGACGCATGTGCCAAGATATGGTTTTGTATCACGCGGTGAATAGCTAGCTACCACTATATAGCAGGCTTACGCAAGTCTTAGCGTCTCATTATTCCTGATGAAGGCTAGAGCATCTAGTCGAAACGTCGAGAGAATATTGATTAATTGAGGTTATTGTAATGCCATAAATATTACATACAGATACGCATGGTGAATTTAGTCTTGTGGAATCAGTAAGAGTCTTGGGTATTGTCCACATGACTTCAGGGCTCTATTAGGATAGCGCTGCTGGTACACTAGCTCACCTACTTGTAGTCATTCCGAGGAAACCCCTGTATCGAAGCCAGTGACGGTCACATAAAGAACTGTCCTCTCTAAATAGGATGACTTAAATAGCCATACTGTATGTTAGTAACTAAGTTTCAAGCAATTTTCTGGTAAAGTATTTGCTACTGATTGTTGCACTGTATCATCATTAGTCTGGATGATTACAAATAGTTTATGCTATACAAAAGTGGCACAGAATCGTTGCAATGACTTTTTCTGGCAAGGTGTAGAAGATAGAATATCTCAAAAAGTCTTCATTCAAATGTAATTACGAAGAGATCTCCGATCTTGACTGGCCTTGGTGACAGATATTCAGTGACCTTTCCTGCCAGTAGAAATATCGGGAGAGTGAGAGAGAGACGGACATGTACATTTGTATTGCTTACTGGTGCCGTGTGTGAATCACATCTGTTCTGGTCAAACTTGTAACTGATCCAGAAGAACTGCATAGCCCTATTAGCTTGCTCAGGATTTCCCCGGTGGACAAAAATAGTCCCATCCCAACTTCATGAACCTCCAAACACAACTCTCGTTCTCAGAAACCTAACGCAACACTCTTTCTTAGAATCCTAATGCCGTAGGAAGGGTCCACTCCAAAAACATGGTGCTCTAATTTACACGCCTTCTACGCCTACTCGTGAATAATCCATTTGTGATCAGCAATAGAATCCATGATGTTTCTCTCCCCAAAGCATTCAGTCCAGTTCGAGTGCGTAGACCAGTTCTCAAAGCTCTTGGTGGGAGAGAGGGGAAGAGAAATAATAATGGCTGGAACTATATAATATTTATTGTTGCAGTATCTATTGTTGTGTTGTCATGTCTCTACATTGTGTACTTGTTGTTTTTGGTCATGCATGTTGTTGTTGTTGTTGTTGTTGTTGTTGTTGTTGTTTTAATCTGCATAACTCTGACCTGTTTTCTTTGGCAGAGCTGCTCCAAGAAGCCATTCTCCTCTTGTTGAATGCACCCTCCCATAATGGCATCCGACTGCGAGGGGGGCAGGTAACCTCTGACTTCCCCATCCACAGTGCAGCAGATCAGCTCCAGTTTTCCATCCATCCTGTAGTCCGCCTGAATGGGGACGTGATCAGTTGATGAACATCACAATGGCTCACACCAACTCCCCATGATCAGTGGATGAACATCACAATGGCTCACACCAACTCCCCATGATCAGTGGATGAACATCACAATGGCTCACACCCACTCCCCAGCAAACTTAAACAGCTTTCTAGTTGATCTTCTCAAGAGTCTTACACGAAATATTTGATACCCTCTCAGAGACAATACCGTAAGATGTGCTCTGTCTTAGCCACCTGCAAGACAAGAGCTTCACCGTTGGCTCTGGCCTTATACACAACTAAAAGCACCTCATGGCAACTTCCCTCCTGCTCGAGAGTCCATGATCCTCCATTAGTGGGGGTGTTCCTCCATTAGTGGGCACACAGAGATCCTGCTCAAGAGTCCATGATCCTCCATTAGTGGGGGTGTTCCTCTACTTAGTTGGAGGCACACAGAACGTGCTCGAGAGTCTGTGCTCTGCCCCCTCATGGGGACCACACAGGTTTGTAAATGTGATATACACAACATATGATATGATGTATGATGCTCGTGGAACAGACAGTGCAGAGTGTAACCTCAACAGCTGAACTCTACACCCACTCTAGCTAGCTATGTAGCCTGGCCATATGATGCTAATGAATCAAAAAATTTATGATATCTGCTATGCTCAGAAATGTACTCGACAATACCCCATAGCTTTTATTTCTGGAATTGCACCGTATGACACACACACCACTCATACACACCACTCTCTCTCACTCTCACACACACACACACACCACTCTCTCTCTCACACACACACACACACACCACTCATACACACCCTCTCTCTCTCTCACACACACACACACACCACTCTCTCTCTCTCACACACACACACACCACTCTCACACACATCACTCCCTATCTCACTCACACAGACACACACGCCTCTCTCACACTTACACCACTTTCTCTCTCACACACACACCACTCTCTCACACACACCACTCACACACACCACTCATACACACCACTCTCTCTCTCACACACACACCACACTCTCTCTCACACACACCACTCACTCTCACACACACTCCACTTCACTCACTCACACACACTCCACTCTCACACACACACACCACTCTCTCACACACACACACCACTCACTCTCACACACACTCCACTTCACTCACTCACACACACTCCACTCTCACACACACACACACCACTCTCTCACTCACTCACACACACCACTCTCTCACTCACTCACACACACCACTCTCTCTCACACACACCACTCTCTCTCACACTCACACCACTCTCTCTCTCACTCACACACACCACTCTCTCTCTCACTCACACTCCACTTCACTCACTCACACACACCACTCTCTCATTCACACACACACCACTCTCTCTCACACACACACCATTCTCTCACAAACACACTCACACACACAAGCAGAGAAAATTGCAAAGAAAGTGGATTCAAATTAGGTCGAGGAGGGGTGAAGTACATGGATGTTACTATAATATACATACTTGTATAAAGCATGAGAAACTATCTCCCTGCTGCAGATACAGTGTGTAATGTCTACATTCAGCACAGCCACGATAACTCTATGGGGACACACTGGATCATACCAAAATGGTGAGGCAGGTCAAGGTAGTTGACAATAACTATATGAGGATACACACTGGACCAACTGGGTTGAGGCAGGTTGAAGCACAATAGCTAAATGGGGATACACACTGGACCAACACTACACTGGATTGAGGCATGTTGAAGTAGATTGACAATAGCTATATGGGGACACACACTGGACCAACACTACCCTGGATTGAGGCATGTTGAAGTACGTTGACAATAGCTATATAGGGATACACACTGGACCAACACTACACTGGATAGAGGCATGTTGAAGTAGGTTGACAATAGCTATATGGGGACACACACTGGACCAACACTACACTGGATTGAGGCATGTTGAAGTAGGTTGACAATAGCTATATGGGGACACACACTGGACCAACACCACACTGGGTGGAGGCAGGTTGAAGTAGGTTGACAATAGCTCTATGGGGGCACACACTGGACCAACACCACACTGGGTTGAGGCAGGTTGAAGTAGGTTGACAATAGCTCTATGGGGACACACACTGGACCAACACCACACTGGGTGGAGGCAGGTTGAAGTAGGTTGACAATAGCTCTATGGGGGCACACACTGGACCAACACCACACTGGGTGGAGGCAGGTTGAAGTAGGTTGAAAATAGCTCTATGGGGGCACACACTGGACCAACACCACACTGGGTGGAGGCAGGTTGAAGTAGGTTGACAATAGCTCTATGGGGACACACACTGGACCAACACCACACTGGGTGGAGGCAGGTTGAAGTAGGTTGACAATAGCTCTATGGGGACACACACTCGACCAATGGGTTGAGGCAGGTTGAAGTAGGTTGACAATAGCTCTATGGGGACACACACTCGACCAATGGGTTGAGGCAGGTTGAAGTAGGTTGACAATTGCTCTATAGGGACACACACACTGGACCCAAAACCACACTGGGTTGACAATATCTCTATGGGGACATGCACCCCTCTCCTCCCCTACACACTCATCCCTCACCTCTACTATGCCTGCTATGTATGCTCCAAGAGTGTCCTTATAGAGAACGTCTCCATTCTGCACATTGCGTACGTCCAACTTCCCTGAAGACCAACCAGTTACTAGCTCCGGCACACCATCCTCGTTCATGTCAAAGGCGTGCATGCACATAGGCTGGTTCTTTGACTGCATTGGAAAGGATGGAGGAGGAAGAAGAGGAGGAGGAGGAGAAGAGGAGGAGGAGGAGGAAGAGGAGAGGAGAGGAGGAGGAGGAGGAGGAGGAGGAGGAGGAGGAGGAGGAGGAGGAGGAGGAGGAGGAGGAAGAGGAGGAGGAAGAGGAGGAGGAGGTGGAAGAGGAAGAGGAGGAGGAAAAGGAGGAAGGAGGAAGAGGAGGAGATTATTTTAAAAAAGTGCATGACCCAAACCTCCCCCTTTATACACTGCCTCTCTGAATAGCTTCACATACCAATCATCTCCCCTCCTACCCCTACCTCCACTTGGTTACCTTAATTCTCCAGAACCTCTCACTTCCTCCGTACATTCCAATCACACCATTGATGAGAGAATACGCAAACTTGTTGCCCTGAATGGGACACAGTGAGGAAATCACATCGCCCTCGGTCATCTCTGTAAGGAAACAACAACTTGCATGTACAAAATGCTGATTATAAATGGGAGAAGAAGAAATGAGAGGAGAGGGGGGAGGGGGGGGGGGAGTGGAAGGAGACAGTTGGGACGATCACGTAGAATGAATGACATCAGCACTGGTTAGGGCTGGGACTAAGCTAGGACCAAGGCTGGGCTTTGGGTCATGGCTTGGGCCAGGGACATGGCTGGAGGCTAGGGCCAGGGCTGGGGTTAGGGTCATGGCTTGGGCCAGGGACATGGCTGGAGGCTAGGGCCGGCTGGGGTTAGGGTCATGGCTTGGGCTAGGGCCACGGCTGGATCTAGGGCCACGGCTGGATCTAGGGCCATGGCTGGATCTAGGGCCAGGGCTGGGCTTTGTGGCTTGGGCCAGGGACATGGCTGGAGGCTAGGGCCAGGGCTGGGGTTAGGGTCATGGCTTGGGCCAGGGACATGGCTGGAGGCTAGGGCCGGCTGGGGTTAGGGTCATGGCTTGGGCCAAGGACATGGCTGGAGGCTAGGGCCGGCTGGGGTTAGGGTCATGGCTTGGGCTAGGGCCACGGCTGGATCTAGGGCCATGGCTGGATCTAGGGCCAGGGCTGGGGTTAGGGTCATGGCTTGGGCCAGGGACATGGCTGGAGGCTAGGGCCAGGGCTGGGGTTAGGGTCATGGCTTGGGCCAGGGACATGGCTGGAGGCTAGGGCCGGCTGGGGTTAGGGTCATGGCTTGGGCCAAGGACATGGCTGGAGGCTAGGGCCAGCTGGGGTTAGGGTCATGGCTTGGGCCAAGGACATGGCTGGAGGCTAGGGCCGGCTGGGGTTAGGGTCATGGCTTGGGCTAGGGCCATGGCTGGATCTAGGGCCATGACTGGAGGCTAGGGCCAGGGCTGGGGTTAGGGTCATGCCTTGGGCCAGGGCCATGGCTGGAGGCTAGCGCCAGGGCTGGGGTTAGGGTCATGGCTTGGGCTAGGGCCATGGTAGGGCCAGGGCTGGGGTTAGGGTCATGGCTTGGGCTAGGGCCATGGCTGGAGGCTAGGGCCAGGGCTGGGGTTAGGGTCATGGCTTGGGCTAGGGCCATGGCTGGAGGCTAGGGCCAGGGCTGAGGTTAGGGTCATGGCTTGGGCTAGGGCCATGGCTGGAGGCTAGGGCCAGGGCTGGGGTTAGGGTCATGGCTTGGGCTAGGGCCATGGCTGGGGGCTAGGGCCATGGCTGGAGGCTAGGGCCAGGGCTGGGTTAGGGTCATGGGCTAGGGCCATGGCTGGAGGCTAGGGCCAGGGCTTGGGTTAGGGTCATGGCTTGGGCTAGGGCCATGGCTGGAGGCTAGGGCCAGGGCTGGGGTTAGGGTGGGCTAGGGCTATGGCTGGAGGAGGCTTAGGCTAGGGCCATGGCTGAATGCTAGCTAGGGCCAGGGTTGGAACCAGGGCTTGGGCTGATGTTGAGACTAGGGCTAAGGCTAGGGCTAGTTTATCTATCCTACCCTAGCCCTATGCCCTAGCCTCCCTAGCACAGCCCTAAATCAAGCCCGAGCCTTCCTATGATTAGGAAAAGATTGAAAATGAGAGCTATCGAAGGGCAACCCCTACCCATAAACAGTTCATCATTCTCAAATACTCGCAGTTCGTAGTCCTCAGATCCCACCAGCAGCTCATTCTTCCCACTGTTGTTGAAGTCCAGCAGAGCCATGGAGCACACATTATCACCAGTCACCTGGCCCACAATGGAAAACAGCAAGATACAAGTCATTACATCTGACAACTAATAGTGATCTCTTGCTTCTACCCACTCATCATCTCTTCTCCTACTCATTGCCTTCCTCTTCACATGACCGTAACCATGGCGCATTCTGTGCACCCCAACCCTGGTACGTCCAATCGTCAGTTGCAATGGCTAGTATTAATGTTGCACTTCGAGAATCTACCGCATGCCTGACAAGGAATAAACCCCCAGGGGATACACTCGGAACAGGGTCAGCTACGTGGCTATTTGAGACAACCTCCCCCCCCTTCCACATATACACTATATATTATATATAGTAGCAGTAGTAGATAAAACAATAAAACACACTTTCCATTCCTACATGTATTCATCATTAGCGGGGGAAATGGTAAAACACTAATTAGACCATATGTACAATTACTCTTAATTAGCCCATGCATACGATTACCTTTAATTAGACCATATGTATGATTACCCTTAATTAGACCATGCATACGATTAACCTTAATTAGACCATATGTAGGATTACCCTTAATTAGACCATATGTATGATTACCCTTAATTAGACCATATGTATGATTACCCTTAATTAGACCATATGTATGATTACTTTTAATTAGACCATGCATATTCTATGAAATGCTTAGCTATTTTCCCACTCTCCAAGGGCATTGCATAAATCGAGGGCATTCTATATTATTCCAGCATGCAATATGGCCTGATCTCGATCAAGTGGCTATTGTTGGTACTATTCGTAGTAGTCCACTAAAGTTTCCTCTTGCCTTCCAGGTCGGCCTTGTCCATCACAAAGGGTTGACACGATCATCGCCAGCCTCTCTGTCCTTACTGTTTAGTTTGGCCCGCATCACTGACAATGGTTATAGCTTACTGGTCAAATATTAGAGGGATGCGGTTATTTCATGAGCCACCACTTTCACATAAATGCCGCAACCGGCTAAGGAATTGATGATGGCATCCATCCTTCCCTGCTCAGGCATGTACGCCCGAGTTAAATCGCTTTACCTCCCTCCCTGCGTCTTCACTGGGCACTCCTCAGATGCAAGTCCCTCAATCTGCCCGCAGAACCATCCTCGAGACACTATAACTGGGTTGGGTTTCAGTGATGAGCATGCACATTGCAATGCAACTATGAGGGAATGTTTGCAGTCTAATTAAGGACACATACTGTCATAACTGACTCATCAGTAGAAACATTATTCATATGCATGCTTAATTACCAGGTTTCCTGGTGCCTGTTAAGTGCTTCTATAGTCATATCATTTGATGGCTTTTACTATCCAGTTACTATTATTGCAAGTAGCAATAGTTTTCTATTTATAGTAGTTGTAGTTAGCAGTTGTTGGTTAGTAGTCTAACGACTGTGACTGTTACTTACAAGAGCGTGCATCTCAGGTTACCTTTACACAAGATATAGTTAATGATGTTCGGTCTACTAAAGGAAGTGGAGTTATCAGCAGTCTGTTTGATGTTTGTAATATTATTATATTTTATATATATATATATTGGAAGGGAAAAAACACCTGAGGTTAGTACCCGAACCATGCTAACTTGGGGGGCCAAACCATGCAAACTTGGGGGGCCAAACCATGCAAACTTGGGGGGCCAAACCATGCAAACTTGGGAGCCGAACCATGAAAACTTGGGGGCCCGAACCATGAAAACTTGGGGGCCCGAACCATGAAAACTTGGGGGACCAAACCATGCCAACTTGAGGGGCCTAGAGCTCTTCCGAAACATGAATAAAAATAAAATAGTGATGAGCAATGGAACAGTGAGGTCATAGTTTTTCAGCACCAACTGTGCCACAGACATCGCTCTTTCATTCTAATCACTAACTGAACAAGAACAAACAAAAAAAAACAATACTGGAATGACCTGTTCAAACAGGAAGACAAGAAGGCTGTACCAATGTTGACCACGACCCATTTAATGACCCTTTACCCATTAAAATCACATAACATAAAATAGTGGTATACATGGTAAAGGGTCGTCACGTGCCCGTGTTCTAATGGGTTTCCTTTCTCATCAATCCAATTTTTAAAAAAAATTTTAAAAAAATTTTTAATTTTTTTTTACAGGCATACAGCTTATTATACACACTACACATATATATACACTACACAATAAAGTCACTGTCCATAGATAAACCTAACATATATAGTAATCCGAATCCTCAATGTACTCCAGCTGAGATAGTGTAGATACAATGACTGTCAGGAAGGCTAAGAGTATCATTGTTCCTGATGAAGGCTAATATCTAGCTGAAACGTCAAGTGAGTAGATTTAAATCGATTATCAAGTAAGTCGTTGTATAAACCATTTCTGTTTTTGTTTCAAGTTCTGCTCATTTGTTTGCCTGTGTGTGTTTGTGTGTGTGTGTGTGTGTGTGTGTGTGTGTGTGCATGCGTGTGTGTATTCATTTGTTTTGTTGTTTCTGGTTGAGTGGTGGAGGACTATACTGAGTCAGAGCTTCAGGCTCTCCAGGGCTTTTAAACACTTCTTTCTAACTTGCTTATTGTTGCACACTATACACCAATAAATGTTATGTTGCTGCTGCTGTTGACTGTGCCCATGTGCACTAGGTTGTCCACTGCACAGAATTAGCACATACCATGTCTTGTTGCTATCGTTGACTGTACCCACGTAGATCAGCTACAGCCTCCTTCAGGACTTGGTAGCAGTTGCACTGGTAGAGGATTAGCTATAGCCTTCAGGTACTTGGTAGCAGTTACACTGGTAGAGGATTAGCTATAGCCACCTTCAGGGACTTGGTAGCAGTTGCAATGGTAGACGATTAGCTATGGCCTCCTTCAGGGACTTGGTAGCAGTTGCACTGGTAAAGATTAGCTATGGCCTCCTTCAGGGACTTGGTAGCAGTTGCACTGGTAGAGGATTAGCTATAGCCTCCTTCAGGGACTTGGTAGCAGTTGTACTGGTAGAGGATTAGCTATGGCCTCCTTCAGGGACTTGGTAGCAGTTGCACTGGTAGAGGATCAGCTATGGCCTACTTCAGGGACTTGGTAGCAGTTGCACTGGTAGAGGATTAGCTATGGCCTCCTTCAGGGACTTGGTAGCACTTGCACTGGTAGAGAGATTAGCTATGGCCTCCTTCATGGACTTGGTAGCAGTTGCACTGGTAGAGGATCAGCTATGGCCTCCTTCAGGGACTTGGTAGCACTTGCACTGGTAGAGGATCAGCTATGGCCTCCTTCAGGGACTTGGTAGCAGTTGCACTGGTAGAGGATTAGCTATGGCCTACTTCAGGGACTTGGTAGCACTTGCACTGGTAGAGGATTAGCTATGGCCTCCTTCAGGGACTTGGTAGCACTTGCACTGGTAGAGGATTAGCTATGGCCTCCTTCAGGGACTTGGTAGCACTTGCACTGGTAGAGGATTAGCTATGGCCTCCTTCATGGACTTGGTAGCACTTGCACTGGTAGAGGATCAGCTATGGCCTCCTTCAGGGACTTGGTAGCAGTTGCACGGGAGAACTCTACCAACCATACAAGAAGATGTTTTGGTATTTGGTAGAGGATCAGCTACAGCTTCCTCTGGACTCGGTACAGGAGCAAGAGCTCTCCACACACACAACAGCAGAACTGAGTGCAGGTCGTTTACTCTGCGATATGTGTTGACTTTAAAAACAGATGCGAGCTGGCTTGATTACATTACGCTACCCACACCTTTTTACCACGACCGAGAATCACTGAAAGGAATTGGAACATCGGGAGTCTTCTGGTACAAAAATGACTATGAATATTATGATGAGGCACTGAAAGGGATCTTGGAACATTGGGAGTCTTCTGGTACAAAAATGATTAGAATATGTGAACAAGTTACGATGCAAGTGAAGGTAGATCCGTACATGGTCCTTGGAGATGATCGTGAGGGATTTTCGCACTTCCAGTGGTCTTTTTGGTCAATAATTTTGCTACTTTAGCAAAGATTTCAAGGCGGGAGTCTTTTTGAGCTAAATATATTTTAGGCAGCTATGAAGCTGTCATGTGAGTAAGCTGAGATACAAACTTTGGTGGGGTTTTTTGGGGGGGAGGGGGGGGGGGAGGTTGGGGGTTCCAGTCCACCATTTAGAAATAGGACCCAACTATGCCACACATCCCAAATCTGAATTATCTTTGTTTGTTTTTTGGTGAAGCTATACACAGCACAGTGAGAGAAAATAGAGAGGCGGAGCAGGTCATAGTTCATGTAGTCTGACAATCACTTGGTAGGCATGCACAAACTAAAGTATGGAATATAAAAATACAAGTAGAGGATTAATTGGGAGATTTACAAAAACAATATTCAATTAGACTGATGTCGAAATCCACTTTGTCACTGAAGGGTCATGGCAGATTCTAAATAAACTTGGGATGGATTTGGTGCATTTACCATAAGGAATCTGGCATATTTCTTTGAGAGAGGTGATGCTTCAATATCCCGGAGGATGTTCTTTTTCTCCCCCGCTCCCCGCTCCCCACCCTCCCCTCTCTCCACCCCCTTCTCCCTCCTATAGTAACATTAGTAACATACCGTCCAGTACAAGTCTTCCCCAGAGCAGTTGAAACCCTTGATGGCACAGTTTCCACCCACCAGGGCCAGAGGTTGCTCCACGTCCCCCAGCTCCCCTATCAGAATATTGTTAGCTCCATCTGGAAGCTGTTACGCACACGCATACGCACATATTTTTACATTAATTACCACTTCTTGGGACCAACTTACATCCCTGTAAAATAATTCCGAGTTCTTTTCCACATCGTAGGCAAGAATATTTGTCTGTGAGCCGATGACCAGAATATCTCTATTGAGTTCAGGGTCCAGTCGACCAGCTGCAATTGCAGTGATATGCTGACCAAAACTGAAGTACATCAGATCTGATTCTTGAGATGTTAAACTCAATCGACCTATACTCCCTATCCCATGCCTCTTACTAACAGATGATAGCTGAGCCCTTTGATGAGGTGTATGCAAGAAAACCTGGAACAGGATATTGGGAGGTGTGGCTAGTTACTATGCAACTGATCATTTATACAAACCTTGCCGCCATAGGTGACTCCTGTGAGGCAAGGATGCTTCCCATCATAACTGCCTACAGCTACTAGCCTATGGAAGACCTTCTGGTTGAGCTTGAGGGTGAAGATAGGGACCAACATAGCTACGTTATCTAGAGCCGAGCACCTCACAACTTGAAACGCGCGCTCGCACTTGCATAGTAATCAAGCAGCCTCGCGCGCCTTCCTCACTGTCCCCACATTTTGGGGGGGGGGGGGGGGGGGGGGAGGGGGGGGGGGGCGTATTTAACGCGATTGTATTGCGGGGGGGAAAAGGGAAAAAAGACTACTAGCAAAATCGACACGCCACCTTCTCCAACGGTTGGCCATCTGCTTGTGGAGGGGAAATGCCACGATGTGGATAAGCCGCGTCCCTCTCCGTGCCCCCATGGATGGACAGGATTGAATCAAACTAAATCTCCTGCCTCTAATGTACTGGTTTGAACTCCAAGACCTATTGTTCTTAATTAGATCTATACAAAGCCCAGCAGGCAATATAACTATATCAGATTATATATCATTTGTGTCATCTGCTACTAGATCCGGCTCAAAATACAAACTTAAATGTAAGTATCAAAGGACAACAGCCACTCGGAACTTTTATTATAACAGGGTATATAGTACGCCTGTGGAACTCGCTGCCTCCAATCGACATCTCGCTCTCATTTAACATTAAGATGTCTCTCTACAGCTACCTATGGAAACACTTTCAGCTCTACTTCGATCCATCAAATTCATGTACATTTCACTATGTTTGTCCGTGCTCTTCTTGCCACCTAACTAAACCTGCACCTTAATTAAGTTATTAATTTAATGGCTTCACCACAAGTTGGTGAATATCAATCAACCTCATCTTGTATTGACTCCATTTATCATCCATGTTCTAATATCGCACTTCCATCATCAGGTTGTCAAGTCATAATAATAATAAATAATAATAATAATTGTTTTATAGGTGTGACTTCTGGATTGATGTAATTAATGATTTAATGTTGCTATTGCTGAGCCTGTTAATTAAGGCCATCACATGTATAATACAGCACAGTGTGGAACTATTTAGTAACTAACCTAATAACAATCTATTACTTTGTATTGTTAAAAAAAAAATTCTCTCCGTATAATTGACTCCGAACTATATACATGTATATATATACTGTAGTTTCTGCAGTTGAAGATGTGATAGCTATTAAAGTTCTTGATCCTCACTCACTTCGAGGTTTTGTCATAGTGAAGTTAGTGGCATATATATAACGGTGGCTTTCTGGGTGGTTGGTCAGCTGGTGATGATGTCAAGATCTGCTAGTCAAACACCAGCAGCATCCAAGCTAAGCCTTTACAATCTAGTTAAGCTCCTGAGCATAATTATGTTTTCTTGTTAGCTTTTAACTTCATCTTGTCTATACTGTACAAGTCAGCACATAAGTATGTGCTGACTTGTCCTAGCCCTAGCTCCCTCAATTCCATCCAGCTCATCCATTAATGCTTTCCAAATTCATCATAGCCTATTAAAAAATGCCCCATGTCTTCCTGTCGCTCAACACACACATTTCATCACTGCATAGCTTAGCTGGCTTCTTGTCCTGCAATACACCTGCTGACCCTGTTCCCAAACCTAAACATCAACTCCACTCTCTCACATCCCTGTTTTGATTTTGTATACCTTCTGCTCCATCACCTTTTGCCAACCTATACCACTTCAAGCTGCTCTTAGTCTGAAGATCATATTTCCTAGGATTATTATTATAGTAGTACATAGTAGTAGTAGTAGTAGTAGTAGGAGTAGTAGTTGTAGTAGTAGTAGTAGTAGTAGTAGTAGTAGTAGTAGTAGTAGTAGCAGCAGCAGCAGCAGTAGTAGGAAAATTTGTTGCCAATATGTTGTTTCTGGCGTGGCCAATACTTTATCTTCCTTGATGTTGGCCAGATACTCGTCATCAGATGTAAATCACTCATGGTCATTGGTGAAAGAGGAAACTTTGCAGGCCTGTGAACAGTTTGTCCCAAAAATCAAACTCTCCAGTAGACAGTCACCAAAGTTGTTCAATGCAGATATCAGGTACATGCTAAACAAAATTCACACCCTGAAACGTCTTACCAAATGCTGCCCTACACTGGAATCTTCCCTCTGTCAGGATATCAACAGGCCTGACTTTTCAAACGAGAACCCACCATAACCACAGCAACCACAACCCACAGCTAATGGATCACTACACCACCACAACCCCAAGGACACAACAATGGGCATTGTGACTAATAGACTACTGTTTTCTACAGCAATATGATTGGCTAGGCATATCAGGTGACTGTTAGGAAATACCTGTATAATAATTTATATGTATTATAAGGCTCCAGAGTGCCACTGGGAGTTTTAACTGATATTTGTAAGTACTATATATCAAGGTGTATGCTTACTTCCCTGACAGGGACAAAGAGAGAGAGACGCTGGAGTAAGGTCCTAAGTAGAGAGGGCTGAGACTTGGGTCACGGAGATCAGTGGTCTAGGTAGGGTGATTGGTGTGAGTAGCCAATCCCTGGAGTACCTAGGCGTCGCGGGGTATTCACCCAGAGGTAGCTAATCGCTCGGGCTACAGCAGTATCATTTTCTTATTGAGGAAGAAAGGTTTTAGGCAAGGGTGAAATTTTCCCGACACCCTCCAAGAACTTCTAAGAATAACTACATGTTGCAGCTAATGGCACAAGAATCCAAGAAACTCTTTCAACACCTAAAATACCTCAACAAATCAACCCCAGTGTCTCCTGTTGCTCTTGTTCACACATCTAGTTAATTCATCTGAAATCGCTGACCGTTTTAACCAATACTTCAACTCCACCTTTTCGAGAAATAACTTTCTGTTACCCCTTACTGATCTAAGGCCACCTCCCTCACAACAACTTAGTTCAATTGAAATAGGTGTCACAGATGTTTTTAATGCACTGCCTGAAATATATGCTTTGGGATGTGACAATGTAATACACTCTAGTTCTCTGAAAGGCTTTGTTATGTGCCCCTATCATAAGTCTGTTCAAACAGTTCCTGAAGTTTGACCCCTGCTCACTGAGGAAGATTCACAAGATGGTCGCAATACCAAAACGCGGTTGTAGTAATAGTGTTAGCATTTATAGACAGTCTTGGAAAAAATTATTTATGGACTTTATCAAACCTTTTCCCCTCAGACCAGTCTGGTTTTATTAAGACTCTTGCTTTTACAAGATTGTAAATGGATCAGCTTATGGATGTGATTTACCTAGACCTTCAAAGAGCTTTTGACTCCATTCCCCACCAAGAAGAAGATAGGTATAACTGGACAATTGTGGTTATTGATTCGAAGCTTACCTGACCAACCGTTGTCATTACGTGGTATATAATGGCTCATAATGATCTTGTCTTCCAGTAGTGTCGATTTAGGTAGGTGTGGTTATTACTCCTGACAATTCCTGGTTAAAACATGTAGATTGTGTTCATGAGCATACTTCCTCACTCTACCTTATAAAAGCTTATCTTATTCTGCCATTGTTAGAAAAATTAACTTTAGTGAAGAGTCACCTTACATATTGCTGTCAGATTCTGGAACATCAGGGTTCTGGAAAGAGTTCAACAGTGTTCCACAAAATATATTTTGCATGACTAGTTACCACTTGATTATAGATATACTACCTCTTATGCTATAGTATATATGCAATGCAAGACATCTTGTTCTTAGTTAAATGCCTAATGGAACCTCCAGACAAGCTAAATTATGTTTCCTTCGACACAAACTCCACAAGATCTGCCAAATTTAAATCAGTTATAAATATAGCACATCTTCAGTAGCCAGACATTTCTACTTTAATCGAATTTGAAATACACTATATACCATTCATCATCTCATCAAATCAATCATAAGTTTCTCTGGACACTTCTGGCTTCACTTCAGGGAATAATTTCAACCCTGATATATATGTAGTTTCAATGTAGCCTGTCATGTTCAAATTGTTATGTCATTATGAATCACTAGTTTTGTTTTTGTTCAGCTGCACCAGCTCTTGGTGTAAGTCTGTCAATATGACAAAACGTGTTTCACCCAGTGCTTGTTCTTAACCCCATCCTGTCCATGTCTTTTTGCACGTGAGTTGCGCACAATAAGGATTAAGCTTTGAGTTTATGTGGAATCATTTCCTTGACATTTTGTTCATTCCATTTTGCTTGCCCTTGTCCCAAGTATTTTCTTGCATCATCATAATATAATTATATTTATAATTTTACTCTATGCCCAGCTCTGCCAGCCCTTGGCAGTAGTCTTGTCAACTTCAGCTGAAACTTTGTTTCTTTTGTTTCGTCTTCTCACACTTCATATATAAGCTGTAGTTGTAAAGTTCAATATAATAACTGATGTTGGTTGTGGAGCATAAACTAAGATGCATGGGAAACAGAATTCTCGGCAGGAGCTGTGACTTGTCTTTGGAAGGACAGCATTTGAAATAAGCAAATGGATTTGGATAGCCTCGAGTGTTATTACTTCGGGGTAAAGAAGTATATACCATTACATATCAAGAAATATTGTAGCTGGCTCTATTTAAACTTCTCAATAATCAACTTGAAATTTACTCTCTCTCTACATTTGACTGGATGCTCCAGCCCTTCATTAGGAATAATTATTGAAATTGTGAGCCAGCAGGGTCAAATTAGTGAACAGTACACATGATATATATTGTATGGAAGTAAAAGTTGACAAGAGACTATGATGAAAATGCCTGGTTTATGCTAGAGACACCAACCAGACCCTTTCTTCAAAAGATAAGGAGGGTCTGGCCACCAGACTGGTAAAGTCATCAAGTGGCCTTTGAGGAAATAGTGAGGAGGACGGGCTGGTCCTGTAAAATTGCCCTGCAAAGGTGTGTTCACAGGTTGGCAAGTCTGAGTTTCCTTCCAATACCAAATTCTTGCCGCATTTATTTTCTCCCTCTACGGGATTCCTTAGATAGCATTCCGAAGACGACCGAGTTCGGTGCCTGCTGAACTTACTTTCCACATCCGGCCAAGTGGGAATCACAACATCCGCCGTTCAAATGTTGAACGTGCGGTTTTTTTTTAAAAAGGCGGACAATTCAAACGGCGGCAAATTACTTGGCGGCGGTGTCTCAAGTTCCTGCATGCAATTAGCGGGTCGAATGTCACGAGTTCGAACTCGGACAGTTTTTGGCGGGAACATAAGTCGCTCGTTGTGTGGTTTGTAGCAGTAAACATAGAATCTGAAGAAGTCACTCTTCACACCGTTCTGCAGCTGCACTTTGGGCTTGCTATTTCACAATCTTAAGTAAGTTTTAGCTTAGAGGAGATTTAGAAGTCTACCGGCGTGGTTACTGTTGGCAACTATACCTTGCTGCTACTCAATTGTCTGCCCCCTCTCCCACAGGTTTGTGTGTGGTACACTCCTACATCTCGAGAGCTGTTAAAGAATCCTGGTTTTTTTCCCCATTCAACATGAGCAGCAGCAGTAGCAGCTCAGAAAGTGCCAGTCCCAGCCAAAATCGGTCCTTCCCCTTCACCATATCAGCTATCCTTTCTGATGAAGTGGGGCAGAAAAAGTCACCTCCTGCATCTTGCCTGAATGCTCCCTTCTCCACTCCTGCTTCCAACATTAACTCCAATAAAGTTCCTGTCTATTCAATGTCCAGTCAAGCTAGTCAGCGGAGCTCAGGGACCCCCAAGAGACCCAGAAAATCATCTGGCACTTATATCTCTGCACGAACTCCTAAGATAACATGCTCAGAGGCAGGCCTCATGGTTGCACCTAGCTGCCAGACATACGCCAAAAGTGAGTTCTACTTAATTCACAATTTCTATTTTAGATTTTGCACAGCTTAGAGGTTTGGTCTATGGCAGTCAGAGAGACAAGTTGGCTGTGCTAGCAGCTGTGTTCTTCCTAAGCTGGGAATAGACACTGCTAGATGTGTTCTCCCTGAACTAGAAGGTTGGCCATACTAGTATCCGTGTTCTCTAACTGGAAACTTGCCTAGATTACCTGCACATGTTATTCATGAGCTAGGAGGTAGCTATGCTAACAGAGTTGCGGCTCTGCTTGTTAAAAAAAAGAACCAACTATAAATATGAGCTAGGAGGTATGCTAACTGTCTTTGCAAACTTGAGAGTTGCAGCTCTGCTTGTTAAAAATAAAAAATAAAAACTATAAATATTTGAGTTGATAAGTGACTTATTTGTAGATCTTGCTAACTCGGTCCCTTCATCTTACTCCCTCCCCTCATTCCTATTCTTCTCTCCTGTGTCTTTCTACCTCTATCTCTCTCCTCCCCACATCGTTTGTCAGGGCCTTGTGAGGCTTTCCATGGAGGCCAGTACTCTGCCACCTATTACACCCCCTACAAGCCTCTCTCATCCTCCCAGGTGAATACCAGCCACATTTCTCCCTTCAACACCAATGTCTTGTTGGCACTGGGGCAGCATCCGAGCCCCAGCACGGACGAACGTGAAGAGCTATTTGGCGAGACCTCACTAGGCATGCTCAGTGAGGTGGCCCAGTATCACGGCGAGCTGTCTGGAGCGGATCCCAATTCTACAACCGAGACAACCATACATGAGAAGTTTGCCAACATCAGACTTCTGTCAGTCACTGGTGAGTTAATTAGTTAATTATCGTGTGGGTGGTGGACAAGTGTAACGTAGCTTGCTGAACAGTGTCCTAGAGTCTTGTCTGTAGTCCTTAATCTTTCTGTGTGCACCACACTCACACACATACCATATTTCCTCTAATAAGAACTGCCCTTCCATTTGTAATTTCGTAGCTCAGTCTCAATTGGTAATAGTAACCCCCTTCCAATTGTAGCCACGGAGGCAAGTAGGATTAGACACGCCCAAATAATTGCTCATTAGCTTATAAACTGAGAACTGAAGACGGGGGAGGGGAGGGGATCAGGGTAAATATCCTGGGCATCTGCAGGGATTGATCCCTTGATTTATGCTGGCACCCAAATGATTAGAAGTCCTCCAAACAGGTAATTGAACTCCTACTTGGTAATAGTAACCCCCTTCCAATTGTAGCCACGGAGGCAAGTAGGATTAGACACGCCCAAATAATTGCTCATTGGCTTATAAACTGAGAACTGAAGACGGGGGAGGGGAGGGGATCAGGGTAAATATCCTGGGCATCTGCAGGGATTGATCCCTTGATTTATGCTGGCACCCAAATGATTAGAAGTCCTCCAAACAGGTAATTGAACTCCTACACAACTGCAATCAAATAGCCTTCCAATAGTAATCGCAGGTAGATTGGACGTAAGTAAATATCAGTTCCTCTTAGAGAATATATGGTATATACTTGCTGTACCATAGTCCCACATGATGCAAGGCAATATAGAAACCGTTGTTTTGACCAACTTGCTTCGGTCTTTCTGGGTTTTATATAATTTTTAAAAAGTATCTAGTATTTATGATGTCATCAGCTGCTAATCAGTATTCTTGTTGAATGATTATTATGCAGATGATGTTGAACCTAGCACAGGAGATGCCCGCAACACTTCACTGAATGTCCGTGGACGCAAGATCCTCACCCCAAGCATCCTCAAGCGGGACAAGAAACGAAGGAGAGTGTCGGTGAGTGAGTAATAGCTGGCAGAGGGTGAATTGGATGGCTGTATAGAGACAATGGTGCTAGCTGATGTTTGAGACAATGGTGCTAGCCGATGTTTGAGACAATGGTGCTAGCCGATGTTTGAGACAATGGTGCTAGCCGATGTTTGAGACAATGGTGCTAGCCGATGTTTGAGACAATGGTGCTAGCCGATGTTTGAGACAAGGGTGCTAGCCGATGTTTGAAACAATGGTGCTAGCCGATGTTTGAGACAATGTTGCTAGCCGATGTTTGAGACAATGGTGCTAGCCGATGTTTGAGACAATGGTGCTAGCCGATGTTTGAGACAATGGTGCTAGCCGATGTTTGAGACAATGGTGCTAGCCGATGTTTGAGACAAGGGTGCTAGCCGATGTTTGAGACAAGGGTGCTAGCCGATGTTTGAGACAATGGTGCTAGCTGATGTTTGAGATAGCCGATGTTTGAGACAATGGTGCTAGCCGATGTTTGAGCCAATGGTGCTAGCCGATGTTTGAGACAATGTTGCTAGCCGATGTTTGAGACAATGGTGCTAGCCGATGTTTGAGACAATGGTGCTAGCCGATGTTTGAGACAATGGTGCTAGCCGATGTTTGAGACAATGGTGCTAGCCGATGTTTGAGACAATGGTGCTAGCCGATGTTTGAGACAATGGTGCTAGCCGATGTTTGAGACAATGGTGCTAGCTGATGTTTGAGATAGCCGATGTTTGAGACAATGGTGCTAGCCGATGTTTGAGACAAGGGTGCTAGCCGATGTTTGAGACAATGGTGCTAGCCGATGTTTGAGACAAGGGTGCTAGCCGATGTTTGAGACAAGGGTGCTAGCCGATGTTTGAGACAATGGTGCTAGCCGATGTTTGAGACAATGGTGCTAGCCGATGTTTGAGACAATGGTGCTAGCCGATGTTTGAGACAATGGTGCTAGCCGATGTTTGAGACAATGGTGCTAGCCGATGTTTGAGACAATGGTGCTAGCCGATGTTTGAGACAATGGTGCTAGCTGATGTTTGAGATAGCCGATGTTTGAGACAATGGTGCTAGCCGATGTTTGAGACAAGGGTGCTAGCCGATGTTTGAGACAATGGTGCTAGCCGATGTTTGAGACAAGGGTGCTAGCCGATGTTTGAGACAAGGGTGCTAGCCGATGTTTGAGACAATGGTGCTAGCCGATGTTTGAGACAATGGTGCTAGCCGATGTTTGAGACAATGGTGCTAGCCGATGTTTGAGACAATGGTGCTAGCCGATGTTTGAGACAATGGTGCTAGCCGATGTTTGAGACAATGGTGCTAGCCGATGTTTGAGACAATGGTGCTAGCTGTTGTTTGAGACAATGGTGCTAGCCGATGTTTGAGACAATGGTGCTAGCCGATGTTTGAGACAATGGTGCTAGCCGATGTTTGAGACAATGGTGCTAGCCGATGTTTGAGACAATGGTGCTAGCTGTTGTTTGAGACAATGGTGCTAGCCGATGTTTGAGACAATGGTGCTAGCTGATGTTTGAGACAATGGTGCTAGCCGATGTTTGAGACAATGGTGCTAGCCGATGTTTGAGACAATGGTGCTAGCCGATGTTTTAGCACACACATCTCTGGTGATGCTCCTTTCCTATGGTGTATTTCGTAGGCTTAACCCCCCACAATCAGCATAGCATGATGCAGACCATATTATCAATCAAGTTTCTTTCGGCTTGGTTGAGCACAGAATAAAATTTATACGACATGTTTGGTTTTGTTGTTGTTATATGCAGAGTGGGGGAAGTGTTGGTCCAAGCTCCAGTGGGGACGAGTCCATTTCCTCGTCTAAGTACTCCCATTTCCACCACAACACTGGTTTCCTCTCTCCATTGGCTAACGAAAAATCCTCCATCAACAAGGAACTTGGTTTCTCCCCATCCATCTTCCTCAGTCGACCCGAAGACTCCCACAGTATGCCGTCATCCAGTTGCTCTCCTCCTTCTTCCGCTTTGATTCCCATTCCAATTCCAAGACCTGATTCCTGTTTTAATAATGCAGTGGATCTTGACCGCAGGGAGTCGTCGCAGCACTCGGAACACCTTCAACCTCCTGGGAGTAGTAGTCTGAGATATGACAGTGATCTCTGTGCGCGTTTGGGTGCTATTCCCGACCAGGTCAAAAGCAGCCTGAATGGAGAACGGTTTGCAACATCAACTCCCATCAAGAGTGACAAAGAAAACCAGAGGAAGAGGGATAGTGCGGAGTACGAGGAAGGAGCCTGGTCTCCTACCATCCTCCACAGCAGTGGACGCAAGCATCTGCAAGAGTGCAACGATGTCAGTTTGTTGATTGAAGTTTGTTGTTGATGGGGTGTGTGGGAATATATGTGCATTAACATTGTCATGTTGGTCTAGAATATGGCATGGTTGACACTTTGATGCATTTCAACAGCATATTATCTGAATATCTGTCTCCCTTTCTATCTTGTTCAGGCTTCCAGTGGTCAAGAATTTGAGGCCATCAAAAAACCATGTCTACCAACTCCAACTCAAAAACATCAAAGAAAAAGTAAAGCGAGAACAAAGCTGAGTCCTCTTTTGGAGAACTCTTATAGTCCTATCTTCAAAGACATCTCCCTTCTCCCCAGTCCGTTAGCTACAGCTCTTGCAACCACACCTATAATGGGATTACCTTTCAATGTGATCTCCCAAGCGTCCACCTCTTCTCTCCCTCCTCCTCCTCCACCCGTACACAGCACAACCCACGCCTCCTTCTCACTGTCCTCTTTGCCTCCCGTCATGCTTCCTCCACATCAAGCTCCCCCCTTCGGACCAAGTGTACTAGCAAGTACTGCAGTTGGTAGCACTGGCTCTCTAGTAAGGACTCAGCCACTTTTAGGAGGTAATACTTCCACCCTCCTCCCACACCCATCGTTGCAGTACAACTCCTTCCCAATGGGTGGTCTCTTGAGCCCCCAACAGCAGCAACTTCAACAAGTGTCCACTCCACATGCTCTGCAGACACAGCTTCTCCGACCTCTCTCCATCCCTCAACTCCATCCCTCGTCCCTGCCGTTTAACCCTCTAATGCCTGCCTGTAACGCACAGCCTCTACAGGGTTATAACAATGCTAACGTGATCCGTAATGCTGTTCAACCGACCGGTTACATGCCATTGGTGAACTTGGTCACTACACCTACAACACCAATGGCCACGCCCAGTTACTTGTATGCTCCATATGCTAATAATACACAAATGATGCCTCTTGAGAGAAGTACAGAAGGCAAAACAATTCTCCAGAGTGTGCCTCCTCTCCAGAGTGTGCCGCCATGGTTTATCTTCTCCAACAACCGCTCAGACAAGGTAATTTTATTTATTATTATTTTATTATTATATTAATGTACATTATATCCTGACATGGAAGCAGGTTTTAGCCAGCATACATACATGTATTACTGATGAGTCATTTTCCTGCTATTTAGGTGTGTGTAAGCTTGCATAGCTCCACCATTTGACAACTTGAAGCAAAAGGCCTTTTAGACACTAGGATGTTAATAATAATAATTTATTTTCATTTTTCAGAGATCAAGATTGACAGAGGCCATCAACAAGTCATTGTCTGAAACTCCATCGCAACCCAGCAAGGTAATGTACACGTGGCTGTCCACAAATAACCTCCCCACTGTTGAGTTTATTAGTTGCCATTGCCATTTCAGTTGCCAGTGGAATGGACCAAGCTAGCATGTGGGCAGACCAAGGACCAGAAGACATTGACCGAGAGAGCACGCATGTTCCTCCATTTCTGCCCCCGGCAACTAACTTTCAATGATGAGGCAGATTAGTTACCAAAACTGAATTTGCTTATTTTTACCACCCAATCCCAACCAATCCCAACCATAGCGTCAGTTATGCATTGTTCCTTAATTTTAACAAGTAACTATTGGGCAGTTAGAAAGACATACATAATTATAGTATATATATTTTTCAAAAACATTTCAAGAAACATTAGATTTGATGAATATGAAATCAAATATGAATGTTACCAACGTCAGTTTTAGTTTTCTTGCAAGGAGGGGGGGATTGATTCTTACACGAGGCTGGGGGAGGATTGGCAAGCGGAGTGGCTGGGGGTGAGGGGATGTTACTAGGGGCGGCTTCGCCTTTCTTGGACTGTTGTATACGCTCTTCCTTGCGAGCCAAATAAGTGCCCACATTGTCAAAAACTTGTTTCCTCAGCTGACTCCAGTCTCTCCTTGAAGAAGTTGCAGACAACCCTGAACAGAGACAATCGTGCATCATTATAGATAAATTGTTCATGTGTGAAATGTACTGATTCTTTTGAAGCACAGTTCAAACTTCCAAGTAGGCAAACCTGTAATTACCTATAATTGGTGTGGTCAAGATCTGGATTGTGGCACCGGTGAAACCGTTAATTAACAATATGCTCAATGGGGAAACACTATGTACTCAACACAATGGGCACGCTCAGTTACTTGTTCATGCTTAGCTTGTGGGGGAAATAATCTTGGCCACATCATTGAAGACTTGCCTGTCAGTCTTTGTGTGAAACTGTAGTTTTCTGCTTTAGCCATGCATTAGGGAGCACTCCCTCTGTTGGTTTATTAAAATGAATGCATCAACCAATGCATTGGTTTTAGCAGTTCAGTGGCTGATTTGCAGTCGTAGTGTGTGTCTGATTAATGGTGGTCATAGTATAATAGTGGTCGTAACACCCAGCATGCCTTGAACGTTTCACTAAGGTCTTAAATTGGGAGGGGGGATGTAAAAACTGCAATGCCTTGTAATTGAATCTTCAAGGGTCCACCATGGGGTGCAATAATGCACTCCCTCTATTCTATTTCAAAGTGACAGACAAAAGCACATACAAATAGACAAACCTCATATCTCGGCCAAAACTAATGTTGGCAGTTTCTTGCATCCTAAACGATGGTTTCTTTAGCCTCAAGAATACAAGTTTACCTTGAATCTTCGCTGTAAACCAGCAACCTCCCCCCCCCCCCCCCCCCCCCCCCCCCAAAAAAAAACTATGAAGAAACCATCTTCAAGGATCTGTTTTCCATCTATCTACTCGCCACCCACGCATATCTTGCATACAATAAATCCACCAGAAGACTCCAAATTGTCGACGTAACCCACAAACCAGTAAAAGGTCATCAATGCAGTAAACACTATTTGAGCTGCTGTACAGTTCCACTGCAAAGAAGCAACCATTGCTTTACAACAGTTCCACTGCAAAGAAGCAACCATTGCTTTACAAAGAAGCTTCCTCATGAGACAAAAGTTAACAGAACGGACCTTCAACAACAACAAAATATAAATTATCCTGCTTGGTTTAGATGGTAAAGGGTCATCTAGCTCAAGCAACATGACAACAACAATCACGTGATCCGGTATCTCATGAATACACGTACATATGTATGCCTGTACATATGCAGTAGCTAGCAGTCGTCTAGATATACATCAGCTGCACGGCAAAAGTTCTTGTACACATCTCTAGGTCACTGAACTGTGTTTGTTTGGGTGGCCATTAGCAGGAAGGTGGCAAGAAGGTGAGGATGAAGTGAGACACACTTGGTCTGCATCTTGGATTAGCACTGGTAATCACTTACTTGATAATTCACCCAAGGTAACCTTTAAACTCGAGAGCATTGACTATTGATACCCATCCACACAGACAAGGGTCCTTTGTACATTACACATAACAACTCTCATATCTTGAGGCTTAGCTGTACGACAATAACCACTGCACAGAATGGCTCAACGTTTAGTACTCAGTCAGTTGTTTGCCAGTTGCAGTAGCCAAGAAATAAGGCAGCACTAGGCTCTTCAGTTCTACCAGGCATAGCTCCAGCACTAGGCTCTTCAGCTCTACCAGGCATGGCCAGCACTAGGCTCTTCAGCTCTACCAGGCATGGCCCCAGCACTAGGCTCTTCCAGCTCTACCAGGCATGGCTCCAGCATAGGCTCTTCAGCTCTACCAGGCATAGCTCCAGCACTAGGCTCTTCCAGCTCTACCAGGCATTGCTCCAGTACTAGGCTCTTCCAGCTCTACCAGGCATTGCTCCAGCACTAGGCTCTTCAGCTCTACCAGGCATGGCCAGCACTAGGCTCTTCAGCTCTACCAGGCATGGCTCCAGCACTAGGCTCTTCAGCTCTACCAGGCATGGCCAGCACTAGGCTCTTCAGCTCTACCAGGCATGGCCAGCACTAGGCTCTTCAGCTCTACCAGGCATGGCTCCAGCACTAGGCTCTTCAGCTCTACAAGGCATGGCTCCAGCATAGGCTCTTCAGCTCTACCAGGCATGGCCAGCACTAGGCTCTTCAGCTCTACCAGGCATGGCTCCAGCACTAGGCTCTTCCAGCTCTACCAGGCATGGCCAGCACTAGGCTCTTCAGCTCTACCAGGCATGGCCAGCACTAGGCTCTTCAGCTCTACCAGGCATGGCTCCAGCACTAGGCTCTTCAGCTCTACCAGGCATGGCCAGCACTAGGCTCTTCAGCTCTACCAGGCATGGCTCCAGCACTAGGCTCTTCAGCTCTACCAGGCATGGCTCCAGCACTCTTCAGCTCTACCAGGCATGGCTCCAGTACTAGGCTCTTCAGCTCTACCAGGCATGGCCAGCACTAGGCTCTTCCAGCTCTACCAGGCATGGCTCCAGCACCAGCTCTACCAGGCATGGCCAGCACTAGGCTCTTCAGCTCTACCAGGCATGACTCCAGCACTAGGCTCTTCCAGCTCTACCAGGCATTGGCTCCAGCACTAGGCTCTTCAGCTCTACCAGGCATTGGCTCCAGCACTAGGCTCTTCCAGCTCTACCAGGCATGGCCAGCACTAGGCTCTTCAGCTCTACCAGGCATTGGCTCCAGCACTAGGCTCTTCAGCTCTACCAGGCATGGCCAGCACTAGGCTCTTCAGCTCTACCAGGCATGGCCAGCACTCTTCAGCTCTACCAGGCATGGCCAGCACTAGGCTCTTCAGCTCTACCAGGCATGGCCAGCACTAGGCTCTTAGGCTCTTAAGCTCTACCAGGCATGGCTCCAGTACTAGGCTCTTCAGCTCTACCAGGCATGGCTCCAGCACTAGGCTCTTCAGCACTACCAGGCATGGCCAGCACTAGGCTCTTCCAGCTCTACCAGGCATGGCTCCAGCACTAGGCTCTTCAGCTCTACCAGGCATGGCCAGCACTAGGCTCTTCAGCTCTACCAGGCATGGCCAGCACTAGGCTCTTCAGCTCTACCAGGCATGGCCAGCACTAGGCTCTTCAGCTCTAGGCATGGCTCCATTCATTTTTCGATGAGTGGACAGAAGTAGTTTTGGTCTGAATGAGGAATAGCTCACTCTTGTTTTATCTACCCCATTTCATATGGCCACCTCAAGTGGTTGTCTCCACCCCATGGCAAGCAATAGACAATACACTCTTATAATACACTCTTATAATACACTTATAATAGTCCTACAATACACTCTTATAATACACTTATAATACACCCTTATAATACACTCTTACAATACACTCTTATAATACACTTACAATACACTCTTATAATACACTCTTATAATACACTCTTATAATACACTCTTATAATACACTTATAATACACTCTTATAATAGTCCTACAATACACTTACAATACACTCTTATAATAGTCCTACAATACTCTTATAATAGTACAATACACTCTTATAATACACTCTTACAATACACTCTTATAATACACTCTTATACACTCTTATAATAGTCCTACAATACTCTTATAATACACTCTTATAATAGAGCCCTACAATACCACAATTATCGTCTTACACATTTTGAATCTAATGTAGTTCCAAACTGATTTACATGAGGTGGTTCTAATTAACATGCACACACCTTCAAAATGCTCCCACTTGCAGAGTGAGCTGAGGCAAGCATCTTGGTGAGGCTCGACTTTCACAGGTCTCTGCAATACCTAAAGGTATGCAACACACAGAAGCATCACACACTGGAACTTCAACACCAACCAAGTTACAAACTAGATTATTTGTTACTGCAAAGATAAAGATTTCCAGTGCCCCTCCCACCTTGTGTCGGTCCATTTCCCACTTGAAGCAGAGGACTGGCTCGGAGGATTGATGAAGACACACCCACAGTTTTTCTGACCAATCAAAGACCACATCCCATGGGGTTGTCGGCAACATCAAGTCACTCTGGACAGTAAGCAATCCTTTACCAGACAACGATAAAATATAGAGACGAGGAGAGCTGCACAAAATATTGCCATAGCAACTCAGTCTGGGGTCATCTTGTCACAAACACACACAGAGACCAATGGCCATAAGCAACTCAGTCTGGGGTCATCTTGTCACAAACACACACAGAGACCAATGGCAACTCAGTCTGGGGTCATCTTGTCACAAACACACACAGAGACAAATGGCCACAAGCTACTCAGTCTGGGGCCATCTTGTCACAAACACACACAGAGACTAATGGCCACAAGCAACTCAGTCTGGGGTCATCTTGTCACAAACACACACAGAGACTAATGGCAACAAGCAACTCAGTCTGGGGTCTGTCATCTTGTCACAAACACACACAGAGACCAATGGTCACAAGCTACTCAGTCTTGTCACAAACACACACAGAGACTAATGGCCACAAGCAACTCAGTCTGGAGTCATCTTGTCACAAATACACACAGAGACTAATGGCCACAAGCAACTCAGTCTGGGGTCATCTTGTCACAAACACACACAGAGACCAATGGAGACCAATGGCCATAGCAACTCAGTCAACTTGGCACACACAGAGAGACAGATGGCCTTAAGAAACTCAGTCCGGGGTCAACTTGGCACACACAGAGAGTGACCGATGGCCATAGTCTAGGGCTCGTAAGAGTTCCACAGTTTAGGTATCCTAAAGTGTTTCCTTGTTTAGTCTTGGAGTAAGGTATGTTCATCTATGGATGGTTTAGATCTTTCAATGAACTCTCAGTTGACATAATAACACCTTCTCAACAATCACTCGACGTTTCGACTAGATGCTCTAGCCTTCATCAGGACTAGAGCATCTAGTCGAAACGTCGAGTGAATAAAATTTGAAGTTGATTATTGAGGTGATTTTAATGATTTAGATCTTGTGGAGAAGTTGCTGGGGACCTGGAGTCATAAATGTTGAAGTGAGCAGAAAGTTTGAGAACATTATTTCATAGAGTCATTACAAAACTCAACTGAAACAAAGATGGCTTATTACCACCGTAAAAAGTCCGATTAAATGCCATCTGGTGCAAACTCGGAGATCGTTCGGGGGGGGGGGGAAATATTATATGAAATCGAAAGAATTTGTATTACAGTCCCATTCTCCGTATGCACGTGCCCAATAGACTGCTCTATTGATTTTAAACACTTTACTTCCAGTTGGATGGGGTGAGCTAAAATGATTATTTTTTAATGGCCATCCCAGAATAACTCCGATGTCCTAGGAAAGACATTGGCAGTACTGAATACGTATTGGAGAGAGCTTTCTATATGCAGTGAATCAATTTAGAGGTTTGGTGATTTCCCCAGGGGTCATCATATTTAATGCCACCAAACATTATTTTTAAACTGATTATAAAACGGCAATTTGCGCATGCGTGACCTTCGAGAGAAGATGCATGCACCGCTCAAGTTCTTCGAGAGAGGGAGTTACGTGCGAGCATGCACGGGGTCACCTCTTGCCAAGGCACAGCTCGGAGAGCCAGCCATGGAGTTTTGAAGGACACTGAGAGCAGATCCAATGGGAACCTATCTGGGAAGAGGGACAAGTATTTCTCTTGGTTAAGGCCAGCTCACCAGCGGTTGAAGGGATGTACATGCTTGACATGAACTGATGAAATAGTAACATTTAATTCTCGCCAAATGGACAAGGGACCTAATCACCAAATTAAACAGCCGCCGATTAAAAAGCGCTATACGGCATGGTCCAGTTAGCGGTGACTTGGATGATTACGATACAATTCAAGGTTATGATCCTCATCCACAATTGCATTGCAATTGGTAAGGTTCAGATTTATTTCTTAATATGATTTTGTTGATTTAGGCCTAGGGCCTCATTGTCCCTGACCGGGAAAATCAAGCACTTCAAGCTGATCAAGGTAGCGGGTGCCTATTGCCGAGGTGATAGTAATAATCTAAAATTTTACAAAAATGGACGGTTCTGTGGTTGGTGAAATTTCTACCAAAAGGTAGTGTCGGTATAACAGACTTGAGTGCAAAATGAAGTGATTCTTTAACACGAGTTTAAATTCAGAGAGCATTTTGATTGCGCTACACATACCAGTATACATATACAGCTATTCATCAATGCCCCACCTCCACACATCTTAGCACTTGCCGTTCCAGAGCCACTACAACAACGGGAAGATCATGTGATGAGCAGCATACTTTGACCACACCTTCTCTGTCACCGTCCTCTTCATCATCACTCCTTGCCTCCCACGAGTCCAGAAGTCTCCCCTCCCTCCAGTGCCACGCCTTCACCGTGCCGTCCTGAGGATGGGGGAGAGACGACAGGCCAGGAGGCCAGTGGATGAAGAGGGAGAGGGATTGACAGAAGATAGAGTGAAAGGGAGAGAGAGAAATGGGGAAAAGTGTAGCTGAAGGAAAGATGTACAAGCCAGTAAGGTGTGAGGGGAGAGGTATCCCCATGTAGACAACCCTTTACCTCTTTTACTAGGAGAGGAAAAAGGAGTGGCACATCACAGCGCATTTGTTCTAAGAACACCCCAATGTTGGTGTGTCCATGGGCAACCCACCAAGATTGGGGTGCACTCAGAACAGAATGTGTATGTCAGTGTGCAGACCCTTTTCCTCCCAGCCCAATGGGAAAAGGCAAAGGGTTTTCAGCTGTGTGGGACTATGGGAGCTAGAATGGTTGAGAAAGGTACAGAGAAAGAGAGATAGGATGAGAGAGGGGAGGAAGAGATGGAGCAGAGAAAAAAGAAGTTCAAAAATGCAACTCTTACTCCTGAACCCGAGAGAACAATTTCCTGCTTTGTTGGACACACGCATAAAGAACTGACAAACCTGGGACACACACACACACATACATATACAAATGGTACGCACACATAAATATATATATATATATATATTGTTATTCCCACCCACCCATTACTTACTCTTCTTAATTAAGGAGGTCAATACCATAAAATGGTAGGTGCTAAAAACTTGTGGTTACCATTTTATAGCTCCATAGATTCTGCACACTTCATGGTATGGACTTGATATATAGCTCAAAAGATATAGCTCAAAAGATAGGTCTCTCTGTGTGCTCTCTTTTGATACTAAAACATTTTTCATATGTATTACTATACACAAGTTATTGGAGGTAAAGTTGGTACCTCAAAACCTGAGTGCCTGATTTTGCCAATCCAAATTGCCAAGTGTACACAGCTGAATTTAGCACCAGTGGCTAGAGGAAGTCCACTGCATACAATGATTAGGTGCTGGTCTAGCACATGGTTAGAAAATAAATTTCCAAGGACCATGCTTGACCACTATAACTAGCACCTAATCAGTGTTACAGTAGTGCCTCTAGCAACTGGTGCTAATTTCATTAGTCTAGCACTTGGCAATCTGGAGTTAGCTGCAAAATCAGGCACTTATGGTAATCCCACTTGTAGCTCCAGTAACTTGGGTATAGTTATAGCTATGGGAAATGTTTTAGTATCAGAGACCTATCTTTTGAGCTATATATCAAGTCCATACCATGAAGTGTGCAGAATCTATGGAGCTCTAAAGTGGTAACCATAAGTTCACCTATTATTTTATGATTAAAGCCACCCATTACTTACTCAGTGTGAGCCAAACAAAAGGTTTCTATGTTGTACGAGTTGGGAAACTTGCTCACTCTAATTTTTTCATCTCTGTCACATGTGATCAGGTGACTGTTGCTTGGCGACAGCACCTGGAGGAAAAAATCAACTAGAACTTCTATGCACTATTAATTTTGTTAGCAATGCATAGTCACCATATCTAGCAGCATAGAAAAGTGTCCTAATAGATGCTGACCAAGGCCTTCTACAATGTCCTCCACAGGGTAGCGATACACCTCCCCTGTCTTGTCTCCCATCACAATCCACTTCTCATCGGCTGTAAAACACAGTGCCATGGGTCTCTTGGTCAGCACCCTACACACCACTCCCCCAAATACGCATTTTATGCCACCTCATCATGTACATGCACTACAAGCCTACCTAGTTCCTACTGGACTCCATCCAGGCATGCCTCCTTCCGTGGTTTGTCGCCAAGTAGCCAGATTTTTGTTGTCTGTAGTTACACAGAAGTGGAGACCAGAATGGCTGACGGCTGCACACTGCACAGAGCTGGAGTCCCCACACACAGCCAGTTCACTCAAGGTCATGTCTTGACTGCACATCGAACACACGCAAAATGAGAAGACCATGGTTCAAAACTTTGGTAGCTAGCTAGCTAGCACCTTGTTCGAGCAACTGTTGCAATTAGAATTTTAGAACCACTAGCCACAGCTAGAACGTGCTGCGTAGTGGAGTGATCTACTTGCAAGGAAGCTGCGGATTGCTGCGTTTTAGGAGAAGTGACAAAGAACGCCATGCTTTTTGGTGCGCTTTATTTCGGGTAATCAATTTCTTAACAAGGCGCACTGTTACAGGAAGGATGGCGGAGAAAAAAGGCCTCACGGTGGAAACTTTTACATACAGGGCTGGGTCGTACGACAGGTTGAAGACCAACGAAGGTGTGTATGTGTTCTTGGATTATTTAATGCATAATGCAGCGCTCAGTCCGCGCACTGTTATTTTACAGTCGAGCTTATCTTTGTCGTTTGTTTTGTTGTTGTAATAATTAATAAAATTTCTTGTACAGAGGAACTGTTTGAATTGGTGAAACTGAGTGAAGTTCCTATCGACAAGCAGCTATTTAAAGTGGTAAGGCTTTGCTGCTCATGGCATGATGTGAACCTCATTGATTGTTACTAGCTAATTTGAAGGGGGAAAAATTATACTGCAGATACTGGAGCTTCTGAAATTCAATGTGGCACCTACAGCTATCTTACAAGTACTGAAGTCTCTGAGGTAAGTGCAAGAAGTTGCTTGCATTTTGGTAACAGTTACTAACCTGAGACTGTAGTTCATAAGAAAATGACCAATCTACATTTTTCCATTGGTTATTATACTGGAGATTCCAGTACTCTAAAACCTGTTACTAGAACTAGGTGACGTGACTCCTCAAAAGAACCAGAAAGAGAGTCCCTATTTCATGGAGGTGAGCGCAGTTGCAGTGCCTTTGAGTTAGGGACCTCTCTATAATAACCAGAAATCCAGAGTTGCTTAGCAGAGACCATCTTAATTTCTAGATAGTTTTTTATTACTCAATATGGTGAGCAACCATCAGTGCTATTCATGAGGATGCCTCTTACATATCTGCTTTAATTTTGGTTCTGTGGGAATCAGTGCCAAGGTTGTACGCTATGCAGGTGGCAACATAAAGTTATCCAGAGGATGTTTTCTATTATTTTTTATTGTTGTTTATTTATTTTAGGGGGTGGGGTGATGGAAGTGTGATTCCCCCCCCCCCTATTTGACGATAGCTCTATGGGGACACACACTGGACCAACACCACACTGGGTTGAAGTAGGTTCTATGGGCACACACACTGAACCAACACCACACTGGGTTGAGCAGGTTGAAGTACATAGGTTGACAATAGCTCTGTGGGGACACTCACTGGACCAACACCACACTGGGTTGCGGTAGGTTGACAATAGCTCTATGGGGACACACACTGGACCAACATCAACTGGGTTGAGGCAGGTTGAAGTAGGTTGACAACAGCTCTATGGAGACACACATTGGACCAACACCACACTGGGTTGAGACAGGTTGAAGTAGGTTTACAATAGCTCTATGGGGGGACACACTGGACCAACACCACACTGGGTTGAGGCAGGTTGAAGTAGGTTGACAATAGCTCTATGGGGGGACACACTGGACCAACACCACACTGGGTTTAGGTTGACAATAGCTCTATGGGGTCACACACTGGACCAACACCACACTGGGTTGAGGCAGGTTGAAGTAGGTTGACAATAGCTCTATGGGGACACATACTGGACCAACACCGCACGGGGTTGAGGCAGGTTGAAGTAGGTTGACAACAGCTCTACATATGGGGCACACATTGGACCAACTCCACACTGGGTTGAGACAGGTTGAAGTAGGTTGACAATAGCTCTATGGGGATACACACTGGACCAACACCACACTGGGTTGAGATAGGTTGAAGTAGGTTGACAATAGCTCTATGGGGACACACACTGGACCAACACCGCACTGGGTTGAGGCAGGTTGAAGTAGGTTGACAATAGCTCTATGGGGACACGCACTGGACCAACACCAAACTGGGTGGAGACAAGTTGAAGAAGTAGATTGACAATAGCTCTACGAGGACACACACTGGACCAACACCGCACTAGGTGGAGGCAGGTTGAAGTAGGTTGTTGACAATAGCTCTATGGGGACACACACTGGACCAACACCGCACTGGGTGGAGACAGGTTGAAGTAGGTTGACAATAGCTCTAGGGGGACACAACTGGACCAACACCACACTCTGTGGAGACAGGTTGAAGTAGGTTGACATTACCTCTATGAGGACACACGCTGGACCACCACCACACTGGGTTGAGGCAAGTTGAAGTAGGTTGACAATAGCTCTGTGGACACACGCTGGACCACCACCACACTGGGTTGAGGCAAGTTGAAGTAGGTTGACAATAGCTCTGTGGACGCACACTGGACCAACACCACACTGGGTGGAGACAGGTTGAAGTAGGTTGACAATAGCTCTATGGGGACACACACTGGACCAACACTAATTGGACTTATATTAGAGGGGGTTGTTCGTTTGGTCTCTACCTGCAGTAATGGCTCCAGCATTTTCTAAAATGGGTGTAAAAAAATTGAGCCTCGTGTCAACCAACCACTAATGGCTGAAGGGATCCCAGGATTCTCTAGTTCGGTTCTCCTGTTTCTCAGCCCGGGCTTGTTGTTGAGCTGCCATTTCTACAGCAAATCACACCGTATAATCTGGTGTGAGCATGTGAACACCACATGGTATCTGGTGTGAGCATGTGAACACCACATGGTATCTGGTGTGAGCATGTGAACATCACATGGTTTCTAGTGTGAGCATGTGAACACCACATGGTTTCTGGTGTGACCATGTGAACACCACATGGTATCTGATGTGAGCATGTGAACACCACATGGTATCTGGTGTGACCATGTGAACACCACATGGTATCTGGTGTGAGCATGTGAACACCACATGGTATCTGGTGTGAGCATGTGCACACCACATGGTATCTGGTGTGAGCATGTGCACACCACATGGTATCTGATGTGAGCATGTGAACACCACATGGTATCTGGTGTGAGCATGTGAACACCACATGGTATCTGGTGTGAGCATGTGAACACCACATGGTATCTGGTGTGAGCATGTGCACACCACATGGTATCTGATGTGAGCATGTGAACACCACATGGTATCTGGTGTGAGCATGTGAACACCACATGGTATCTGGTGTGAGCATGTGAACACCACATGGTATCTGGTGTGAGCATGTGAACACCACATGGTATCTGGTGTGAGCATGTGAACACCACATGGTTTCTGGTGTGAACATGCCTGTGAGCTCAGTGCTAATGGTAATGTTAATACCAGGACGACACCTTGTTGAAATTCCCTTCTCGTGTCAGGTCAACCTTTCTGTTCTGTCAATCCAGCGTACATAGCTTGAATAAAGTTTGCCTTATGTGTTGATAAAG
The DNA here is from genome assembly GCA_028752905.1 of Cladorhizidae sp. MBARI D1340-BT2. Classification (NCBI taxonomy): domain Eukaryota; kingdom Metazoa; phylum Porifera; class Demospongiae; order Poecilosclerida; family Cladorhizidae; species Cladorhizidae sp. MBARI D1340-BT2. The sequence goes on along the minus strand of JAQNBH010000008.1, from coordinate 5,690,134 downwards.
AAGCACACCGAGGGAGGGTGGTTGGAAATATGCAGGAAACAGGCACACCGAGCGAGTGTGGTTGGAAATATGCAGGAAACATGCACACCGAGGGAGTGTGGTTGGAAATATGCAGGAAACAGGCACACCGAGGGAGGGTGGTTGGAAATATGCAGGAAACAGGCACACCGAGCGAGTGTGGTTGGAAATATGCAGGAAACATGCACACCGAGGGAGTGTGGTTGGAAATATGCAGGAAACAGGCACACCGAGGGAGGGTGGTTGGAAATATGCAGGAAACAGGCACACCGAGCGAGTGTGGTTGGAAATATGCAGGACACATGCACACCGAGGGAGGGTGGTTGGAAATATGCAGGAAACATGCACACCGAGGGAGGGTGGTCGGGAATATGCAGGCACATCGAGGGAGTGTGGTTGGAAATATGCAGGAAACAGGCACAGGGAGGGTGGTCGGAAATATGCAGGGAACATGCACACCGAGGGAGGGTGGTCGGGAAATTGGCACATTCAGAACAAGAGCAATCAGGGATTGCAAACCTCTGCCACTCCCGACAATTTTTTATGCAGTTATTGATGGAAATATGAAAAAGGTTCCCTGCAGCCTCGCTAGAAAACTGCTCATGTTAATGAGCTCTAACGTAGCTAGTGAAGTTCGTTAGTAACGTGGCCATGTGCATAGTTTGTGAGCTATCCTTGCCAATGTGAGGGATGCACGCACAAGTACGTATATCCCTAAACAAAATGGCTGACAAGGACAAGGCGATGGTGGCCTCTAGCAATTGGATCGCTACCAAAATGAAATGGATTTCCCCTTGACCCCTGCCTAACCTGTCCATACGATTTCATGAAAATCCATCCGTAAGTTTTTGTGTAGTCCAGCTAACAGACAAGACAGACAAATGTTAGCAATGATTCCTTAATTAGCAATGATCCCTTAATTAATTAAGTGTTTACACGGCACTATCCAGCCCCTTTCAATTTAATCGTAATTCATGGGCTGGCTAAGCGGGTTTTTTATCTGGACGCGAGTATTTACTTGTAAAACCCGGGCTTGAAGACCCTGTGTAAAACATGTATTATGGCAGCATCTGAAAAACTAGCTCAGGCTACGATAAGGCTGGATGTCTAGACTAGAGCTAGGTGGCTAGACTAGAGCCAGGTGGCTAGACTAGAGCCAGGTGGCTAGACTAGAGCCAGATGGCTAGACTAGAGCCAGGTGGCTAGACTAGAGCCAGGTGGCTAGACTAGAGCCAGGTGGCTAGACTAGAGCTAGGTGGCTAGACTAGAGCCAGGTGGCTAGACTAGAGCCAGGTGGCTAGACTAGAGCCAGGTGGCTAGACTAGAGCCAGGTGGCTAGACTAGAGCCAGGTGGCTAGACTAGAGCCAGGTGGCTAGACTAGAGCCAGGCGGCTAGACTAGAGCCAGGTGGCTAGACTAGAGCCAGGTGGCTAGACTAGAGCCAGGCGGCTAGACTAGAGCCAGGCGGCTAGACTAGAGCCAGGTGGCTAGACTAGAGCCAGGTGGTTCTGGTAAGCATTAGCTCTAAGAAACCATTGCACAATGAAGGAGTGAAAATTAATGCATTAATGATGCTGGCGCCTAAAAAGATGTCACACGCACGATTTTGTGGTTAAAGAATTACACTATGGGAGAGCTACCACCAGACTTATTCCAGCATAGCAATTGGTAACAGCGTCTGGCTGTGCAAGACTAGCCACATTGATACTATACCAGTGCAGTTTCACAAGGATGGTTGTACATGCTTGAGGTGGCGAACCCACATCTACCTTTATATAGTGTCACAACTTATGGATAGCTTACGTAATTAACCCCTCCCCCTCCCCCCCTTCCCTGCCTGTGTAATGGCATTCATGCTGATATTGACAGGTCCATTTTTATTGCCATTTGGAATGCTTCCTTCAGGAAACTTCCTTCAGTTTCCTGTAATATTTATTTTATTCTCAATGAACTCTCAGTTGACATAATAACATTGATGAAGGCTAGAGCATCTAGTCATTATTCCTGATGAAGGCTAGAGCATCTAGTCATTATTCCTGATGAAGGCTAGAGCATCTAGTCATTATTCCTGATGAAGGCTAGAGCATCTAGTCATTATTCCTGATGAAGGCTAGAGCATCTAGTCATTATTCATGATGAAGGCTAGAGCATCTAGTCATTATTCTCCTGATGAAGGCTAGAGCATCTAGTCATTATTCGTGATGAAGGCTAGAGCATCTAGTCATTATTCCTGATGAAGGATAGAGCATCTAGTCATTATTCCTGATGAAGGCTAGAGCATCTAGTCATTATTCCTGATGAAGGCTAGAGCATCTAGTCATTATTCCTGATGAAGGCTAGAGCATCTAGTCATTATTCCTGATGAAGGCTAGAGCATCTAGTCATTATTCCTGATGAAGGCTAGAGCATCTAGTCATTATTCCTGATGAAGGCTAGAGCATCTAGTCATTATTCCTGATGAAGGCTAGAGCATCTAGTCATTATTCCTGATGAAGGCTAGAGCATTTAGTCATTATTCCTGATGAAGGCTAGAGCATCTAGTCATTATTCCTGATGAAGGCTAGGGCATCTAGTCATTGTTCCTGATGAAGGCTAGAGCATCTAGTCATTATTCCTGATGAAGGCTAGAGCATCTAGTCATTATTCCTGATGAAGGCTAGAGCATCTAGTCATTATTCCTGGAGCATCTAGTCGAAATGTCGAGAGAAGACAATTTTAGTTTGTTATTGAGAAGGTTATTTTTTAAATTATTTTTTAAATTATTTTCTTTCCATTTCTTCCCGGCTCCCGGCCACCTCCCCCACCCACATTTCATCGAGTGTTCTCCCCCACCCACATTTCATCGAGTGTTAAGGATGTATGACAGAGGTGTCTATGTTGTCCAAGACAAAGACAACCCTAAACTGCTATATCTTGCCCTTAGGGGGGGGGGGGGATCAAGTGTGTGTAGTTTACTAATTTACTTTTTTTTCTATGCAGGCCTCAAAGCACACCAGAGACTATAAGCCGCCAGTCACCTGTCATTCCACGTGCTGCAACAGTGCCTAACCTTCCAATTCACAGCAAGCAATCTTCCTCCTCTTCCTCCTTGGAATCCATTTCCCTCCCCATTCCTCCCACGTCCCATGGCGGCAGGGGGTTAGAAAAGTCTGACCCGTCTGAGTCGGCAAAAGAGGGGAAGGGTCAAAGTAGACATTCATCTTCTGGGAAGGTGCAGGAACGCAAGCACAAAAGCAGAAGTGGCTCAAAAGGGAGGTCCAAAAATGGTGATGTGGGTGATGTGGTTAAAGCCAAGTCAATGGATCAACTTGAACCTTCATGAATACTTAATCTGAATATAACTGCAGCGTGATAACCCTAAACAGAGATGTACTTTCTCTCTCTCCTTCTTCCTTCCTTCTGGGTGATGTGGTTAAAGCCAAGTCAATGGATCAACTTGAACCTTCATGAATACTTAATCTGAATATAACTGCAGCGTGATAACCCTAAACAGAGATGTACTTTCTCTCTCTCCTTCTTCCTTCCTTCCATCCTTTCTTTCTCTCTTTCTCTCTTTCTTTCTTCTTCTTGTTGAAATTGTCTACAGTACACATGAAAACATATACAATTATGACCATGTCACAGGGGGGGGGTGAATTGGTAAAGGATCGTCATCTACCCTGTTGTAGTCAATATTGTTTTTGTGTGTGTGTGTAAGTCAATTTATGGTGTATATGTGATTGTGTATAAAGAGGTTTCTTTCATTAGGTAAGCTAATTAACTGTCCTCAACATTTCTTATTATTACATCCATAGTTTTTAGGTGATATATATATATATAGCTGCTTGTAGTCATCTTTTCATAGAAGAGTGGAGGGAGTCTTTTAGTGTTAGGCACAAAAAAACTGGATCAAGTCGTTCCAAGAGAACAAGTTGCAAGCGATTATAAGGAAAGGTAGGGACCAAGTTTTCACAGTCTCACATATGCCGAGGTAGGGACCATGTTTCCACAGTCTCATATATGCCGGGTAGGGACCATGTTTCCACAGTCCCGAGGTAGAGACCATGTTTCCACAGTCTCATATATGCTGAGGTAGGGACCATGTTTCCACAGTCTCATGTATGCCAAGGTAGGGACCATGTTTCCACAGTCTCTTAGGTAGGACCATGTTTCCACAGTCTCATATATGCTGAGGTAGGGACCATGTTTATATGCTGAGGTAGGGACCATGTTTATATGCTGAGGTAGGGACCATGTTTCCACAGTCTCATATATGCTGAGGTAGGGACCATGTTTCCACAGTCTCATATATGCTGAGGTAGTGACCATGTTTCCACAGTCTCACATATGCTGAGGCAGGGACCATGTTTCCACAGTCTCATATAATTATGCTGAGGTAGGGACCATGCAGTCTCACATATGCTGAGGTAGGGACCATGTTTCCACAGTCTCGCATACGTATGCTGAGGTAGGGACCATGTTTCCACAGTCTCACATATGCTGAGGTAGGGACCATGTTTCCACAGTCTCATCATATATGCTGAGGTAGGGACCATAATTATTTCCACAGACTCATATATGCCAAGTAGACTTTTCTTTTGTGTGTGTGATTTATGTTGTGGTTCCTTATAATGGTACGGCATGATCCTAACTAGGAACAAGTTGTTTTCTTGTGTTCTACTTTTTTATTGTTCTGTGTGTGTGTGTGTTTGTAGAAAATTCAAACTTGTTACATGTAAAAGTAATGCTATAATTATATGGTCATTAGAGGCTTCCAGACAATTTTGCTGATCACAATATCTGCAAAACAGATGAAAGGAAGGAAATTATGAGAGATTTCCCTTCACAGAATCATGGAAATAGCCAATGGCATAAGAGAGTGGATAATTTTGTTTGGGACTGCTATATACAAGCACGCCATCTCCACAGCTGCCTTTATCTCTGCGAAAAAATATTATAGCCTGTTGGGATTATTTCTTGATCTGATCTGAAATTAGCTCTGAGAGCCAGGTCTCTGTTATACCCTGGGGCACTGGCAGGGCAAGGATGTGAAAAACGAGGTGAGTTGCTATACACTACATATTGGGACAAGTTATTATAAATACTTCGAGAGTTCCAGAGACAGATATCAAGGCCAGACACCTGAGCTAGTTTGTTAGGGGTAGAGATGAGGAATAAACTTTTATCCTCGAGAACTAGCATGGAAGGTATATAGTAAACCAGGGATGTGCTGGACGAGCTGCTTGCTGCAAGAGAATAAAAAATGAAAAATCCCCTTCATTGGTGACGGCGTCGACAGTAAGCTACACATGGCCAGAGGAGAAGAGATGAAATATTATTACTATGCATCTGTGTAGCACAATATTTGGCGCCTAGGCCCTGCTTCATGGGAAGCCCAGATACTAGGTGCCTAGGCCCTGCTTCATGGAGGTCACGGTGCTTAGGCCCTGCTTCATGGGGATCCATACTGAGTGCTTAGGATCTGCTTCATGGGGATCCAGGCTACTGGATGCTTAGGCCCTACTTCATGGAGATCTCAGCTAACTGGGTGCCTAGGCCCTACTTCATGGTGGTCACTGTGCCTAGGCCCTGCTCATGGGGAGACAAGCTACTGGATACCTAGATCCTGCTTTGTGGGGAGGCAAACTACTGTGTAAATAGTTTTCACCTCATGTCAGGTATCTTTAAGTTTGGTAACTACTTCTCTTTTTTCCTTCCTCCCCTCGGGAAATTCCAGGTAACTCTACTAGTATGTTACTCCGCTCATGTCTTCTCGCCAATACCACCCATCGAACATCATAATCCCATTCTCCCACACTGCAGCCATGCAGTCTTCCTTCGTTCCCTCCGCCACAGCTCTTTGGAACTCACTCCCAACCTCCATTAGATCCTCATCCTCACTCTTCGATTTATTAAACAATTCTTCGCCTAACATAAATCATTTTCCTACCTATATTGTTATCATGTATGTAAGGCTCTAAATAGCTTTTGCTACTACTGAGCTCATTAAAAAAAAATTTAAAAATTAATAAATGTTTTGTGGCATCCATCTTTAACAACAATGTATGATCTGTTATCAATACTTGTGGTATTCCCATTTTTTGGTGTCCTGGCAGCACTGCATACATAGAAACATTATTGGCCAATCAGGATGGAGAACATTTTGGGGGCAAAAGGAGACATTCAGCCAACCATTTTCTTGATCTTGTATTTTTTTAATGGAGGAACTCTTATTTGGATTATTTTAACCAACCTGTAAACCTTCACTATTTGCCTGAATACATCACATATTAGGTAGAAGCTATCAGGTACCTTTACAAATGGTTTTTGCTCTTTAGAATGGAGGAAATAGCGTTTTAGGAGTATTTATTCCACCATGTAAGACTTACCTTGCTTCATGTATCTTTATGACTGGATTTTGCATTTTGAAATCTACTGTGACAATACTTGCGTCACTCCCTTTTCTTTTGCCTGGACAACACCAGCCATGCCTGCAAGTACTTTAGTAAAGAATTTTCACCTTAAGCCTCTGGCATGGCTGAAAATGGAATCCTGTTTCTACTCTTTAAAATTAGAGAAAAATGCTTTTGGTGAAAAATTCTCCCCTTTTTAACTGAAAGAAGCTCTATTTTGTTCCAATTGGGACGTTTCTGAGTGTTTTGAGGAAAAACTGTCTGAAATAGCTCATTCTTGTCAAAATGAGCACATTACAGTTGCACATTGTGCTTCTTTGCTAAGAAATATATGATAAACTGCAAATTTAAAGTCAGAGCTACACCAGGTTAGCTGTAGTAGAATCTCCATCGTACCACATAGTGATTGGTCTTGTTTCTCCTCATCTAAATAATATTTCTTCTGACAAGTTCTGATCATTTCTGGTGTTCAATACGAATAGTGGATACGAGATAAATGCAGGTGTTTGTAAGACAATTGCTAGTGGATGTATGGGAGCTTATCTACTTTAAAGTGGAAAATATTTGAACAATATATATCCTTTAAGGGGAGAAGTATATCTGTGTAGCATACAACAACTCAGCATACAACAACTCAACTCTTCATACATCATTATGTTTCTACAGGACGAGTGCAAGAATGTTTCTAATATGCCATGTACAAAACTGGCCAGTGAAAGTTAAACAGTTAACTCTAGCTGGTCGTGCTGTAGGGACTCACAAAAAGTGTGGAACTTACATTGGCAACTAGTGCCAATTTGGCTGTGACAAACTGAAATTTGGTAGGGAAGGTGTTCAAAAGCAATGTTGTTTTTCAAAAAAAGACTGAGACTGCAATTGATAATACAATAGCAGGGGGAAATAAAGTATATACTGGCTAGTTTACAACTTGTGTGCCTGTCATTGTGTACAGATAAGATTTCCAAGCTGCACAGGTCTTCTTCAAAGGTATCAAGATTACTACATCTTATTAATTATAACCTTACCCCTTCAACTTTCTTAGCTTCTGTCGGGGGTACCTCATACCTAGTAAGAAATGATTCCAGCTCAGCTCCACTCTATCACTGACCCAACTGTGATGTCATGATAAGTCACCACCAGAGTCCACGTCTTCACATCGTCAGAAACTATGGGATTTCCCAAGAGTGAAGGCAAGGGCTGATGCACTGCTCTCCAGTGCAACACATCCACAGTCAAGAGCTCGTTTAATAGCAGCATCCTCTCCAGAGTTTGGTATATACCTGGCTTACTTCCAATTTCTTCTCTAGGTCTACATATGCATGAGCGATGATGTCATCCACACTGCAGCTAGGATCACCAGGATTTCTTCCTGCCTATATAGCGCCGGGAGCCTATTGAGCTCTGGGTGGAAAGATGCCAGGTGGGACGACAATGATGCCATGATCATGAGGGAAGCTACTTGTTTGGGACGTCACTTGTATTCATTCCTTCGCAGCATCTAATTTGAGGGTAGCAGTTTCAGAACCAGCTACTAAAGCAGAAGAACTGAAATGCACCAAATGCAAAACCTCAATTCTCATACCAGTTTGGTTTTGTGGTGATTAAGACATCATTAACTTTTGTCCCCAAAACCCCCACCTTTACCAGACTATGGCAGCGTCAGGAGCCATTATGATTCCAATTTCTCCTGTAGAGGCTCTCCGCGATTCAGTGATTCAGAGAGGTAATGCTGCCTCGATGCTGGAATCAATGACCAACAGTCTGATGGACTCTGGAGAGTTTTTTTAAATCTTTTTTCCCCTTCTTTCCCCTGCCCCCCTTTTTAAATTTTATTTAAATAAATTATATCAGCATCATTTAGATAAGATAATGCGCACTGTCAAAGAAGATGAGAAGCTGGATGCTGTGCCATTGAGTAGAGCATGACAGGAGACAGGAATGATTTTTTTTGTGGTTGCTGTGTTTATGCAGATGATCTCTGTAGCTATCCTTCCTCATGCAAAGACGAGACAAGCTCATCAGGTGATGGCTGCTGCTCTATATCAGTTTACAGCTAGAAAATATTAGAAAGTCACAAGAAGAAGTCTATGGATTTCCTAGAATGGTGTTAATTGGTGTCATCTCAATTATAACTTCATAATTACTCGACCTATATGTATATAGTGGTTGCAAACTTTGGATCTCTGTAGGAGTGACATTAACATTATTAAGAGTGACCTTGTAATAAATGAGTGCTGCTCATAAACTTCTTCATTCCCTGCCAGATTTGTGCCTGTTAATGGTAGGCGTGAGAAATTGATGTCAAAATCTATTATTGCTATTACTATATATATCATATTTTTGCAGCTCCAGAAGTCAATACAATTTACTGGATATGCCCATTGGGTTACTTCAGCCTATAATGAGCATAGGCAAACCTCTACCATTTCACAGACGGCAGTTCAGCAGTAAGTGAACATTGTGGGATTGTGGTAGATTAGCATAACCTTTGCACTCCATGCCAGCACTAGGAGATGATGTTGCACTGTAATGACCCTGTGCATATATACCAGAACGCCAGAACAACACTTGATGGAGGCTCAGTGGGGGGGGGGGGGAGATACTTTTGCTCTTTCCTCTGAACAGGGAGTCATCTGAGAAATTTATTTGCACTGAAACAAAATTGAATGTTTCAGAATTGTAATTATATTATTTTAGCTTTTTTAATAAATGAAATTATGATTTATAAATATATTTTGTGAAATGTCTGCATAATTTTATTACTTTTGCTAGAAATCTGTGCTTCCTGTTTTGTTGTAGTCAGAGTGGGTAAATAGAAATTGGCGGGATTTTTTTATTTATTTTTTTACTGGCAAAGATCGGTCACTGCAATATATATATAGTATATAACCGTTATAAATGACCTCTGCAAACTGCATGCATTATGTGAGCTCTTACGTAGCAAGCATAATAGCCCTCCACTGGAGCTAGAAAAAAGAGGCTACTCTGGGTCTCTTTTTGTTCATTAGAGTAGCAACATTTAAATGACCTCCGAGACCAAATCCGAGGGTGTCCTTTGCCCCCGAGGATCAGCCTCACTAGTAAACTGCCATAAATTTCACAATCAACCTATTATTTACAATGTTCTACAAGAACATGTAAGGATGTCTTTTGCCATAATGTGCTTAAAAGATTAATCTTGGTAAGCTATTGCACTCCTAAAATTAACCATGGTTTTAGCATTCGTGTTTGTTTGTTCTGTAACTGTTTGTGTGTGCACGTGTTGTAAAAGGTGTAATGTTAAATCTAACCCATTCTTGCAAAATTCCAGTTTCACCAAGTAAGGCATAATCTTTGCAATCCATGCAGCGTGTACTGTGTAAGCACACTTCATGCGTACAAGCCCACTCACTGCAGGTGTTATTCTTTTATGGCAATCAAAAAATATATTTTTTTGGTTGAACCATTCTAAGTCGACGCTTCCCTCTGTAAATCTTGCTATTTCAGCAAATGTGGTGTTTTTTTCTAATGGTTAGAAGCAGCCTCACTGGCAAACCATTTGCATTAGGTGAGCTCTAGTGTAGTTTGTTGCCATGACGTGAAAAATACAATGTGCGGTTTATCTCAAAATGGCCAACTTGCCGAAAGTTCCAAGTGCCAATGCAGCTCTTGCTTCGTGACTTGATTGTCATGCACTGCTTCACTGCTTCATGCCAGAAATTGTTCCTGATGAAGGATGGAGCATCTAGTCGAAACATCCAGAGAGGACAATTTCAAGTTGATTATTGAGAAGGTTATTGTGATTCTATTTCGTCAACTGGGAGTTCATTGAGAGTAAGTGGATTCATATGTACTTTTCTCTTTCTACACAAGTTGATGGCATTGGACATTTGAGATTTGAGTCAGTCAAGAAGTGACATGACCTTTGGGTCAGCACTGACAGTGACAGCATTGCTGTTGTCACCACCCGAAGAGCTATTTGCAATGCCACTGCTACTGCAGCTGTACTATTACATTTAGCCATTTTTTAAAGCTAACATTAGGCAGGAAAAACACATCCACATGCTTTGGTATAACACAACAACCCGAAGCATCTCCATACTTTCTGCTCCTCCTCAACACAGTAGCAATGCTAGCAGAATGTGTGAGTGCCTAATTCTCTCTTGGTAATAACATGAATGAATGGTTTGCAAGCTAGCTGCAATAGTCAGCTGATAATGCAAAACTCATTAGTAGTGGTCTATTAAATATTGTTGCTCATAATTAGCAAGTTCATTTTAGGGGGGGGTAGGTAAGAGGGTGGATGTGATGTTTGGTGAAGGAATGCAGAAAATTAGAAGAGAGGGTGAGGACAAACTCACAGAAAAGATCCAGAGGATACTGTAGAATATGATACTGTAGAATATGAACAGAGTTGATTTTTGAGAAAATGATCTGTGATTACCTGAAAAGCCAATTTTCAGTTGGGGGGGGGAGGGGGGGTAAACAGATGGGCTTTGTGGTTTGAGGTTTTCTATCTCAAAACCTGAGTGTTTGCGACCTGCTAAAGGTGCTAATGGGTGCCCAACCTGTACTTCCAAACCTGTACTTCCATGGATTAGGATCCATGGATTAGGAGCATAATGGAGAAGGCATTTTGTGGAGAGCATGTCTAAAAAAATGTGTGAAGACACGGGTGTGGGAAAGGGAGAGGAGTTGTCAAAGTTGTGCGATGGATTTCTGTGACAGCATTTATGTATTGCAGAAGTTCTTCGTTTCTTGAAGAGAAACCCAAGTGACCAAGCGGTTCACTCTTCGTGACTGCCCGGTGGTACCTTCACATTAGGCGAGCTGAATTCGCATGCGCAAAAGCAACTCAACTTGGCAACCGCCTTCTGTACGAAGTCTCCCGCTAAAGTTCGTCGTGTTTGCGACTATCATGGGAGTGACTGCGTGCAATTGTTGTCATAAGCTCATGCTTCACTTGGTACTAAACTGGGAGGCTTTTGTAGCAATTTCAATAATTCCTTCAGCCTTCTTGGTCTCTTATCAAGTTATTTACAATGCATCTTCTGTGGTGTGGCAATTGGCTATAATCTACGCAGTCGATGTGATATTCGCTAGTTCTATTGTAATACGATTGTTTCAGAGTTACACAACAAGAAGAGGCGAAGTAATAAAGGACTGGAGAAAGACAACACTTCACTATCTTAGCACTTACTTTATTTTGGACACTATCACAGTCATTCCTTTTGAACTTTTGGTAATTCATGAAGTATTTCGTGACAAACCTTTCTCAATGGCGATTTTCAGGATGAATCGCTATATTAGAATTTTTCGAGTGTGGTTCTACTTATGTAAGTTCCATCACTGCATGTAGCCTGGGATAATATAGCTTACAGTGATGGTGTATCTTAGACCATCAAGAGAAGAAGTTGGATACCAATACCACTCTCTTCATGAGCCTTCGGTACATCTTACTTGGCGCCACAAGTGTCCACAGCCTGGCAACTTTTTGGTATGCAGTTGCCTGTAATAACATCATTTTCCTTGATAAAGGCGAGCAACTATGTGCTCCTGGGTCTTGGGCACAACATCATGGTAAACATACATATGTACTCGCAGTATAGTCTTGCACATGAGTTATATTATGTTATAATGTTTAAGGTTTTTTTAAAACATTAGTGAACACTTTATCTTCAGAAAAATGATACATGGTATTTTAAGTTGTGTAGCAATTGTTACGGTATTTTTATGGTGGATTTTTGTTAAAGTATTCTGTTGTTGTTGTTGTTAGAGATATGCATTGGAGAAATCCACAACTAGCTGATGATAATAGTTATGTTTTGTAGATGTTGACGGGACAAATATGACCAATTTTCAGAGATATTTCATCACTCTGTATTGGTCAGTGACCACTATGACAACAGTAGGGTAAGGATGTGCATTATGCTATAATATAGCACACAATATAAAATTCATTGCAAGCTGCATCATGTGGAAAGAAAGCCAGTTAACCATACCTTGAGTCATTTTGATGTCTATTTAACTTAGTTATGGAGACATTACACCCAAAACCATTCAAGAGAAGTGGGTTGCTATCATTTCTATGATTTGGGGAGTGTTGATATTTGGTTATATTCTGGGAGGGATAACAGCTGTGCTTAAAAACTCAGATTCTCCACGAACACTCTATATTCATCATATGAATGCTGTCAAACAAATACTGATTGATGCTCGAGCCAGCCATTCTCTCAAGGCAAAAGTATTAGGGTATTACCAGTATATGGTAAGTCAGTGCAATTGAAGGTCATGTCAATAATGGCGGTGATGTTTGCAGTGGAAAAGGAACCACGGTAGAAATGGCCGGGAACTCATTAGCAAGCTCCCACAAGTGTTTCAAGAGGAGATCACTCTAGAAAACTACAGAAGGGTGCTAGAAAAAGTGAGTAGTTTCTGCATAGCTTATTAATATCCATTCATGCAGTGGCTAAAGGTTAATTCTATTTTATCAGTCCACATTATTCAGGGACTCTTCAGAAGATGTTTTGAGCAAGATCTCACTTGTTGTAAAGCATGTTATTTATGTACCAAAACAGGTATGTCCATTTCATTTGGGTAATAATATTGATGCATGTCTTTATCTTCTCTTGGTTTCAGGTCATTATCAGCAGAGGAGCATTCAACCATAATGTGTATGTCATTCAGTCAGGAGAAACAGAGATGGTTGCAGACACACACCCTCGCTTAGTCACTGTACTCAAGAAAGAAGAAGTTTTTGGTGATGTGAGTTGTATAAAGAAAAATGCAAAAATTGTTTTCCAATTCTTTTATTATTATTTTTTGTCAACATTGACTGGAAGAAAGATTTGAAAGAGAAATGTTCAGAGCATTGATGATGCCAGCTGAAAATAATCAGTGTTTCTGTTGTCCATGCGACCATTACCATAATATGTTCCTTGCTTTGTGTAAGATACATTACTGGTTGTATAAATGAAAGTGGGGAATACTAGAAGGCTAACTTCAGCATATATCATTGCATGGACTTTATAGCTATATATTTTAATGTATATATTCCACATCCACCGAATGGAACTGGATGGATGCCTGAATGGTTTTTGTAAGTGTTCTGGATCCAGACTGGAAACCACCATCGACAAGCCCACAATTGGCATTGTTGGCCAATCAGCCACTTTGTTTAGGGATATACATACATGCACTTGTGTTTTTCACATTCTTGATGATGTCACACAAATCATGCATAGCCAAAGAACTGCACTAGCTATTTTAAACCTCATTTAATGCAAACAGTTTGCTAGTGAGTCCATTTATAGCCCTAATCTAGTAAAAGCACTGCAGTTGTTGTGTTAATTAAACATGAGAAGTTTAACTATAGACTGTCACTTATTATAGCGTATTGCATTGAGGAGGAATGTGAATCACAAGATCTTGGTTAAAAAATTATTTTGGTTTAACTGTAGCTGCCCTATATTGTGGCCTGCATGTACTACATACAGTACATGGCCATACAATTAAGTATCATAAGTTTTTTTTAATTATTCTTTTTCTCCTGAAAGTTACCAGGAAATTTCAAAAGCTGATTCACATCGCACCACATCACTTTGAGCTGTTCACAATAGGTACGCGACAACTCACATTCAGTACCCAAAATTATAACCTCCTGTTGATTTAAGAGCTTCAACCCCTGGCTATACGCCAGACTAAGTAGCTACAGTGTCAAGAAATGGGCTTGGTCGCTACTCCAGTAACACAGAGCCCAACCTACTTTTGCTTTTAGCTATTAATGAGGAGGAAGAGGAGTATGTGAGTTCTTAGGCGTAGGAGACGGAGAAGGAGGTTGAAACTAAATCAAACACATTGAACTCAAATAAAACACACCAATCTGAAGCAACCAATGAATAGACTTCAATCTTATTCAAGCAATGTGGCATAGTGCAACATGCTTCAATGTCACGATATCACAAAATGACATTATGTTGCATCACTAATGGCAGCACATTGTGAATCAGTCATAATTATTATTATTCAATATAATTATTTATTTTTCACAATTACTTTTCACAAAATTTCTTGCATTTCTATTAATATAATTCTATTAAGCAGCATAAATGTCACTTATTTTCAGATCTGCTTGGTTTCTAACAATCCAAGTCCAGCTATGATGAGAGCCAGGACCTACTGCGAACTTCTAGTTCTCTCCAAGGAAGACTTAACAAGAATCCTCCACGACTTTCCAGAAAGTATGTAAATATCTTTAAGCAAACCTTTTTTTAAATATGCTGTTGCAAATTTCCAGTGGCAGTTAATCTGAGGCAGAAGATAAAGAGATGGAACAGTGAAGTTGTCTTACAGATGCACACAGCTACTTCAGACACATCAGATGATGAAGTGGAATCTAGCTTCCTCGTAGTGCAAAAAAGCAAATTTCACTTGAGAAAATCAAATTTTCTTAAAAGGTCCGCACTACTAGTGAAATGGTGACGTAATTTGAGGGTGTTGTCTGCTGTGGGCAGGTGAACGTGTATGTGTGACAGTGGTAGTGTGGACAGCATGCATGCATGCATGTGTGTATGTGTGTTGCATACAGGCATGACGGTGTTTGACTGGCTACATGGTACATGCAGAGTGAGTGGTGTATGTGTGTGTATGCATACGGGCATGATGGACTGGCTACATGGTATATATATGGCATGAAAAGTGAGAAGTGTATGTGTGTGTATGCATACAGGCATGATGGACTGGCTACATGGTAAGAGTGAGTGGTGTAGGTGTTTGACTGACTACATTACATGCAGAGTGATTGAGTCATGTCATACTGATAGTGCAGGGCAGTCATTCTAGAGTGAGTATATATATATATATATTATAGTGAGCAAATAAAATGACAATGATAACTATTATAGAGTTTGGAGGTTGGTGAGCCGTCCTTTGATGCCAGGATCTGATTTCATCATCACTTGGAACGTTTCGATCCTAATAGTTATAATCATGGTGTGCTGGATATATCCTTACCAGGTTTGACTGCCATTTTTTATGATAACAACTACTGTAAATCTGATATTCTCATCGTCTCCTCACTAACCTTAAAATAATAATAAAATATTTCAATACAATATTGTCTCCTATGAACCAACACACTGCAATGAGAAATATGCCTTCCATCAGAATGGAGCAACTGTTAAAAAAATAATAATTCCTAGATTTCTTCTGCGAAAAAATAAATATGTTCATACAGACAAGAGTTATCAGATTTATAGCGTGCTATATATAATTTTCACATGTGTGTTGAGCTGTATTTTCTACTCAGCACTGTAGTGTATTGCCTGTAAATTGTTCAACTCACCCAAGTTAATTACAGCTAAGCAGCAGGACAGGCTACAGAGACTGAGGGTAATTCTATTTTGATTGGGAGAAAACTGTAGTAAGATCAACACTATGGGTTGGTCCAATTCCATAGAGTGAGCGAAGCAAAAGCTTAAATCCACAGTCATAGCTGCAAAAATTGAAGTAACAATAAACCAGCTTCTCTCTCTACACTTCAGTTTCTAAAATTCTGAGAGAAATCAATATTGAAACAAGAGGTTTGAATTTTCTTACTGATCATAACTATGCTTGGTTCATAACTATGCTTGGTGAACAAAAACACTCATCATTTATAGTTCCACTGGAATAGTACTCATATAGCCAACGTGATGTTGATAACTCTTTCGCCCTCAAATTTAAATCTCCATCTATCTTCGATCATACCTAGTAACCTTTCACCAACCCTAAAAATCATCAATGGCTTATAATAGATTTGTTTGAGTTGACAGCATACCTATAGAAAGAGGAAATGGTCCAAAGCAGAACTCAGTAGCTGCCACAGA
Organism: Cladorhizidae sp. MBARI D1340-BT2; assembly: GCA_028752905.1. Classification (NCBI taxonomy): domain Eukaryota; kingdom Metazoa; phylum Porifera; class Demospongiae; order Poecilosclerida; family Cladorhizidae; species Cladorhizidae sp. MBARI D1340-BT2. The sequence goes on along the minus strand of JAQNBH010000008.1, from coordinate 5,673,879 downwards.
AATCTATTTAAAATGAGGTAAAAAAAACACATTGACATCTCCAGAGTATAAGTCAAATAATATACAAACTAGGTAATTTTATATATCTTTTCTATGTAAATATGATCTCAGAACACATGCTGTGTGCACACATTATATGCAGGCTGCATTTACACACCTCAAACCTTGGCTAGGGTACACTGGAAGCATAGCTGGATACCTACTGCTAACATTTACATATTTCCTCGATTCCATCCTTGTGATGGACATTTTTATCTCCATGAAGAGTATCACCATCACATCCACAGGTTAGTATGGGATGCAGAATATGTGTAGTTTTGATTCGTTCTTCATACAGAAATTGTGTCCAAGCCCAAGGCATTGCTGCTCAGATACATCACTTCTGTTTGGTTTCTCCTGGATGTGTTGGCAGTGCTGCCCTTAGAAATGTTCAGCTTTATCTGGCATCATTCTGGAAATGAATGGAAGTACTTCCCAATTCTTCGACTGAACAGACTTCTCAAGTTCTGGAAGGTCTGCTATCGATTCTCTAACTGCAATACTCACACAATCCTCTTGTTTTCTAGGTCATAGCATTTTTCCAGGAGTTGGAAGGTTCTCTGCACTTTCCCATCACTTATGCCAACCTACTCAAGTTCACAGTGTACACTCTCACCACCACCCATGCTGCTGCCTGCTTGTGGTTCCCCATTGCCTGCTTCCACAAGACCAGGTGAATTGTCGGAGCTAAGGCTGGTTCACGGCACAACAATGTCAGTGTTGTGGTGTCATTACTGTGCATGGATTTTTTAGAACGGTAACTCTGTGTCACAATGTATCTAGCTTACACTTAATGAAACCACGATATTTGTGAACTGGACATGAGGTTTCTTCTCCCCATGACAATGGATATATATTGAGAATAGTATAATTCAAAATTTGCTCTACTCCAATAGAAATTTTAGTGTTTTAAATGCAACACAACAAGCACGACCATAAATATAGTTCTGCATTAAAGTCCATATTGGGTGATTAGCCTGCATCATAATGCATGCCATTGATCATAAATCAAGTTGTGGCTTGTCTGCGCTGGTTATTTGATATAATAGCTCACATTTTCTCATTGGCATGTTCCATTGCTAGTTGTCTGATGAGCAGCTGGGCTCACTTGCACGGCATCACGTCTCTCACTTCGCCTTGGCACGACTATCTTGCCTCCTTCTACTGGTCCATAGCCACCACTACAACTGTGGGATATGGAGACATCAGTGCTCGCAACATGCCAGAGATGATCATCTCTGTGATAGTGCAGCTGGTTGGGGTGATGATGTATGGATACACTCTAGGCTTAGTAGCAGCCACTCTGAGCAATGTGGCAAGCCCACGGTAATACTTATGTAATATTAAATATTATTTTGTGATAAGGAATTTTGTGATAAGGAAGATGCAGCTAAAATAATAGTACCTCTCTATATACTGCATAATGTTTGTAGAGTATCTTTTATGGGGAAACTTCAAACAATCCACAAGTTTATGTCCAAACAGAAGGGAAAAAGCTTCGTGAAACGGGTAAACAGCTATTTCAAACTTCCATGGAAGCAATATTGGTGAGGTATTTTAATTAATGGCGGAGACTGTTCAATAAATGACATTCAATTTAATTTGTTGATGATAGGGGAGAAGTAATTCCAGGAGAAGGTCTCATGGATGACTTACCTCAGAGTATCCAAGAAGAAGTGTGTATGAAGAGATGTGGAAGTTTGTTAAACAAAGTCCATTTATTTAATGGCACCAGCTTGGAAGAATTTAGGAAGCTTTCAACAGTGGCTTCCATACAGTGCTTCAGCCCTGGAGATATAATACTTTATGGTGGAGATATGGGGAGGGAACTCTACTGTGTCAGGAAAGGGCATGTGGAGGTTAGCAAAAAGTAATTGTGTACTTAAATCATTTTATGGTCGGGCCATTGAAAAGCTTGTAATTTATTTTCACGGATGGGGAGACTCGGGAAAACATATCAGTCATAAGGGATTGGCTAAAGTACTTGGTCATGATTACATGTGCTTAACATTGGAATATTGACATGTTCTGCTCGAATGCTAATAATGACTTCCAGCACAAATTATAATACCACAACATCCACAAAAAATACTGCATACTTAGTGTGCATAAAAATGCTCAACTAATAGATTGAGTGGGCTGAATATGTTATAATAACTTTACATATTATATACTACAGATGTATCTCCTCATTAAACTATGAAAAATCATGAAAAAAGATAGTTCATGAGCCTTATGAGTACATCGAGAGACTGAGTTATATTATAAAGTGAGTATATATCATGCCACTGAATATAGCTATGGTTCCCCTAATTGCTGAGCAGTATTTTGAAAAGGCCAGGAATAGTTCTGAACAAAGTAAATTAACTGACATTGTTTTGTCAGAGTAAAAATATTTTGTGGCATTTCCTTTGTCCTGGATTGTGTTCACTCGGGAGTTGCTCAGGGTCCACTACTTGCTGGAGCATTACAACTGGTGCAGTGAAGTTCAGCATAGAAATAACAACCTATAACAACCACAAACTGTGGCTGGATGGCTGAGCAACCTTAGAAATAGATATGTCATAATTAATGCAATATTGGACGATGCAAAGCAATATTTCCAAAAAAGGAAATTATTGGGAAATTTAACATCACTTATTTCCCAGATTCTTTCCGAAGACCTGAGCCACGTGGTGGCCGTGCAACATGTAGGGAGTTACTTTGGCACATCAGGGTTTCTGATGGGTGGAGCCACTATGCATACTGTACGAGCAGCTGATTACTGTGAGCTGGTCATGCTGAAGAGAGAAGATGTAGACAGGATTCCAAACCTTCAATCGTAAGTTTACATAGCAATATATTTTGGTGTGTAAGAAATGCATGTGGGAAGATTCTCCTTGAAAGCACAGGAGCTGGTGGTTGTTTTGTACTTGTTTGAAGTATCATCATTTATAGAATCCTACGCCTACAAATATTCATCAGAGAAAATTGTTTCTATATGAAGTGGAAAATCTGCAAAGTCAATAGGCAATGTTTGAATTCTCTGACCTTGAGAGTACATGAACAAGAGCCTTAAAAAGCTATGGTTTCAGCAATGTTTGTCAATAAGAAACTCTCTCAGCATCTCACTTTGTCTCATCATCATGTGTAGATATTGTTGCCATCTTTCCTTTCTCCTGACATGTCCGCTTTGTCTCTTCCTTTCTCAATGCTGTTGTGATGCTCCTCAGAGAAACTGTATTAGCTTATTGTCATGCTCATGCATGGCATGTCCAATTTGTTGTCGATGCTGCTCGGGGATTCAATGTTCTCTGCTTACAAGTTCAAAATGCATTTATTTATTGTTCACTTCTCAGGACTTTAACCTCTTACTTTGGTGTCATTGAGCAGGCGCTCTATTTTTTATTTTATGGATAGTGTTTCCTTTGGCTTTTGCTCCCACTGGTTTGACATTGTTTGTTGTGCATAAATAAAATCTGCCAATATGCTATTCATACCAATAAATGGCTGAGAAGCTTGCAAGAACTACCACAATTTTATGTGGCCTTGCAACAAACAGCTAAGCTATTGAAAGAAATACGGGAACAAATTGAAGAGAGATCTGTATAAATAGAAACGTCTATGCTTCAAACGACGTGTCTCAATATTTCGGTGCGTAGACAAAAAAGTGATATTGGGGGATTTTATTTTATACTGGGCATCATTAGTTACACCAAGTGCATACAATGAATATGTTGATATTATTACACATAATTAACCCAGGAATATCCTTATAATCACCCTGACATATTTAATACACTGGAATGTAATTCTGTATCACTTGTATACCAGGAAGTTAAAAGCTGCCTGTCGTGATGCCAGAAAACAACAGTTGGCCTGCGACTTTTGTGAAGAAGGAATACTGAGCCCAAGACAGAAGTCCAGGACTGTGCCAGACTATTCTGTGGTGGCTGGACTAGCTGCTTCCTTAGCCACTCCCTTATCTGTGATACTCAGGTCCTCTGTGAGAACAACAATCGTTGCATGCATAGATGACTTGGATGCACAAAAAAAGGTCAGTAGCTCACTTACCACAACTAATTATATGGCCAATGTAAGAAAATGTATTAACTGATCGACGACCAACTTATATGTACTTTTTAGTACAAACATAATATTTGTGGCTACAACCTTTTTTCTCATTAATGAACTTTTCAAACTAGCTATTTGATAAAGAATTAGATCCTTTGGGGATAACAAGATGAAGCTATGTAGTGTTATATATACACCACACAATGTATGCAACTAAACTTACAGCAAAAAAAATGCATGGGATGCTTCCTTTCTCATGAGCGAAGATATTCAGAGGTAAGCATAGCACCAGTGAAGATTTACAAAAAAAGACTTCCAGAATAGTAGTTTGTGACAGCAGTTTCAATGTCAGCCTTTTTTCCATTTGCTTGCTCCTCCCATCAATGAATAAAGTTTTATGACAATAAATAGTCCACATAGGTATGCACAAAACCACAATGTGTAGCACATATATATATATTATATATTTTTTAATTCTGAAGGATGTCCAAATTTGCGATTTATTCACTTTAGCAAATTAATATCTAGTTTAGCACTACAATATTTACAGCAAAGATTAATTTGCAAAAAATATATATAGAGCAAGCAGATTTTGTTGTACCTGGACACCCATTCACTAATATTGTTCAACTCTGTGCTCCAGGTGTTGGGTCCTATTAACACATGCGGAGGTCACACTGGGCTGGTAGCGAGGTACACCCCACAGGAGTTGAGGAACAGGAAGCCGGAGGAGAAGGCTGGTGAAGGCTTAAAAATCTCTAGTTTGGGGCATGGCTTGGAGAGCAAAGAGGTCAATCAGAAAGAGGATGCTAAGATGGAGATGTATTACAGGTGGGCGGGATGTGTTGAAGTTATCTTCAGTTATGACAGTGCAAAATGATGTTTTCAAGGTCGAGGTTTTTGCGATCCACAGGACTTCAGAATATATTTCCATTCTGTGTACTACCGTAAGCTACTATCAACTACAAGCTGCTACAAAGCTTTTTAGCTTTTGTTATTTTTACACACACATACACAATATCTCTATATGAATAGGTGCAGTATTCTTCCCAACACTGTGCTCAGCTACTGGTGGGAGAGACTGACCTTTTTGTTGGTGATTGTCTTTGCTATGATCATTTCCCTGCAAGCTGCATTTCTACACACGAACCTTGCACTCTGGATCATCACCTATTTGCTTGACTTCTACTTCATAGCAGACATGTAGGTCATGCATATTAGTAGGACATCTGTATATTAGTAGGACATGCAGGTCCTATATATTAGTAGGATATGCAGGTCCTATATATTAGTAGGACATGCAGGTCCTGTATATTAGTAGGACATGCAGGTCCTGTATATTAGTAGGACATCTGTATATTAGTAGGTCCTGTATATTAGTAGGACATGCAGGTCCTGTATATTAATAGGACAAGCAGGTCCTGTATATTAGTAGGACAAGTATATTAGTAGGACATGCAGGTCCTGCATATTAGTAGGACATGTAGGTCATGTATATTAGTAGGACATGCAGGTCCTATATATTAGTAGGACATGTAGGTCATGTATATTAGTAGGACATGCAGGTCCTGCATATTATTAGGACATGTAGGTCATGTATATTAGTAGGACATGCAGGTCCTATATATTAGTAGGACATGTAGGTCATGTATATTAGTAGGACATGCAGGTCCTGCATATTAGTAGGACATGCAGGTCTCCTGTATATTAGCATCTCATGTATATTAGTAGGACATGCAGGTCCTGTATATTAGTAGGACATGTAGGTCATTAGTAGGACATGCAGGTCCTGTATATTAATAGGCATGTATATTAGTAGGACATGCAGGTCTTGTATATTAGTAGGACATACAGGTCATGTATATTAGAGGACATGCAGGTCCTGTATATTAGTAGGACATGCAGGTCCTGTATATTAGTAGGACATGCAGGTCCTGTATATTGTTAGGACATGTAGGTCCTGCATAATAGTAGGACATGCATGTCCTGTATATTAGAAGGACATGCAGATCCTGTATATTAGTAGGACATGCAGTCCAGGATATTAGTAGGACATGTAGGTCCTGCATAATAGTAGGACATGCAGGTCCTGTATATTAATAGGACATGCATGGGAAGATATGTGATTCCACATGATACACCCCCACACATTACTTGACTATAATATACATAATTATTATTCTTGTGGTGAGAGCACTGTATAATATTTTAGATACTAGTTCATAAAGAATGAGGGAGATATAAAAGAGCTTTCTCTCTTTCAACATTTCTAGTAGTGCTCTATATGACTTATTATTATTATCTGTCTAGGGTAATGAGCATGCATGCCTGCTTTTTCAATGCGAATGGTGTTCTGGTCACTTATCCAACTGCATGTGCTGAACATTACTTCAAGTAAGAACAACATTCACTTCTTGTATCTAAATATACTATCTACCTATATGTTGTAATGTATATCTATAGATCTAAATATACTACCACCTATATGTTGTATATGTCTATCTATAGATCTAAATATACTACCACCTATATGTTGTATATGTCTATCTATAGATCTAAATATACTACCACCTATATGTTGTAATGTCTATCTATAGATCTAAATATACTAGCAACCTATATGTTGTATATATATGTCTATCTATAGATCTAGCAACCTATATGTCTATCTATAGATCTAAATATACTAGCAACCTATATGTTGTAATGTCTATCTATAGATCTAAATATACTACCACCTATATGTTGTATATGTCTATCTATAGGAGTACATTTTGGATTGATTTTGTCAGTTCATTCCCATTGGATTTGATAGTAGTGATAGCCTGGACAAAGCTAGGTATGCTAGTGCTTTAATATCATCAAACAGTAAGTTATACTGGCTATATAATTATGGCCTCTGCTTTATTGACATTAGGTAGGTGCTGCCAAAATCTGATGAAATTTCTCATGAATTATGTACAATTCATTCCGTGATTTTTATCTGATCATTTTTTTTGTGTGTGTATATGTGTGTGTGTATGTGTGTGTGTGTGTGCACCTTCCCAGTATGCTATATTTATTGCATACTAGGGTTTATTAAGAAGCCAACGTTATGGCCATGTCTACAAAGATTCATGTGTTGGTGTGCCTATATGATTGAATGAGGGTTAAGATGGTGTCCAAGTGAATGCAAATGGAATCTAGCCTCATATTTACATACATTTGCTGTGTAGTGCTATAACTCTCTGCATGTCTGTCTGTCAGGTGGAATAGCACGAGTGCTTTCTCTGACAAGGATCAATCGACTTCTAAAACTCTATAAACTGGTATAAATAAGCTAGAGGGAAGAGTCATCGTTGATATTTCTCATCTCTCTCATTCCATTCCTTTTCCTTCTGCAGACATCCATGTTCGATGCGTTGGAGGAAAGGTTTGCGAATTCCATAGGCTTTATCAAGTAAGTGGTTACACACCCTTCATAGACTTGAACCATTGCACTTAGTGGTTCAAGTTACACTGCACATGTGTGAAGCAGGATTAAGTGGTTCAAATTACTCACTGCACATGTGTGAAGCGGGATTAAGTGGTTATAATTACTCTGCACTGCACATGTGTGAAGCGGGATTAAGTGGTTCAAATTACTCTGCACTGCACAATCCTTTCAGGATTAAGTTGTTCAAGTTACTCTGCATGTGTGAAGCAGGATAAAGTAAACATGTTATCAGTTGCTATACCGTAAAGTATATGTGAGTATCATCGGATTAGTTGTTTGCAATGTATAGGACAATTTGGAGTCTTTTGGTGGTAAAATTATGATATTGTATGCAAGTTATGTGTGGGAATAAATAAAGACTCAACAAGATACAAGATCCTGGAGAGCATTTCACATTTTAACAATTTTGAGACTACTAGTTTACTACTTCGTGAAGAATTTAAGGCATGCCCGAAGTGTTTTTTGGGGGTCAAAATCAACTAAAAACACGTTTATGATACTAAGAAGCTGTCAAAGTGAGTTCTAGCAGAGATACAAACTTTGTTATTTTGTCTGCCATTTTAAAATAGGGTGCTATCACACTCCCCAATATACTAGCAAAGGTAACCAGCATTGCTTGGGCAGGGATAAAATATTTAGCAGAGGAACACAAAAGAGAATGAGGAATATAGTCCACCCACCTCCAGGTGTTGACTCTCCCAAACCCCTTTTATAGATACAAAAATAATTGTCGAACCTAACACTACCCTCTGTAAATCTCACCATTTCAAAAACTGTAGTGATTTCTAATAGAGTAAGGCTGGCCTCGCTAGCTGTTTGCATTAGGAGAGCTCTAATGTAGCTAGCATAGTTTGTTGGTAATGCTGCCATGTTGCATTATATTATTATTAGGTGAGCTCTAATGTAGCTAGCATAGTTTGTTGGTGATGCTGTATTTTTGCATTATATTATTATTAGGAGAGCTCTAATGTAGCTAACATAGTTTGTTGGTAATGCTGCCATGTTGCATTATATTATTATTAGGTGAGCTCTAATGTAGCTAGCATAGTTTGTTGGTGATGCTGCCATGTTGCATTATATTATTATTAGGAGAGCTCTAGCATAGTTTGTTGGTAATGCTGCCATGTTGCATTATATTATTATTAGGAGAGCTCTAATGTAGCTAGCATAGTTTGTTGGTGATGCTGCCATGTTGCGTTATATTATTATTAGGTGAGCTCTAATGTAGCTAGCATAGTTTGTTGGTGATGCTGCATGTCTAGTTATTTGTGTGCTGTCATCGGGGACGTTAAAAATGCATGAACAAGTATATCCCTAAACAAAATGGCTGACAGGCTGACACTGCTAGCTAGCACAACCTACCTACTTCAGGTGCTGACTCACACAAACCAAACAGCTCCAGTCGACAGACTTCAGTCACTTCACTTGTCATGGCAGGTTTCCAAAACTCTGGTATACCACTGAGCCAGGTGCATCCAGATGGTAGCTCAGTTAGTCTTACTAAACATGAGATGTGTATGTTCTCTGAACTGAATGTGTTGAATGATTTGGTCAAGTTTATTAGTATACTGGAGCTGACAACTACCCTCTTTTTTCCTCCCCTCTCACATACACACACACACTATCCCCACACACATACCATCACACACACACACACACACACACACATTGACAAATCAGGATAATGAAGTTCACCATTTACCTATCTCTGGGTGCACACTTGGCTGCATGCGGTTGGTTCCTGCTGGCGTGCTCATCTCTAGTCATTGGTCCGTATAACCCTCACGTCTGTGCTGTGGATTCCTGGGCATTCCACTACAGCCACTCCCCACTCAGTATGCCTAACACTTTGTGTTTTTCAACATTGACATGTTTGTCACCTTCCCAGGCACGTTTTCGGTGTTCCACCAGTACACTGTGTCCCTGTATTGGGCCATAGCCACCACCACGACAGTAGGCTATGGGGACATCAGGGCCCACACTGACATGGAGAGAGCTTATTCCTGCGTCATTATGGTATATGGAGTGGTGTCTTATGGCTATGTCATAGCCAGTGTGGCCGCCAGCATGGTGAATGATGATGCAAGCAGGGGACACTACCAGGACCGGCTGAATGCTGTCAAGACCTACCTCAAGGTGTGCAAGGGATAGACATCCACATGAATATGTGTGTACATGCAGATGTATAGACATCTCAAACACCTGGGAGAAAATGAGCTGTGCATTGGAGCTCGAGATATACCAGTCAATGTTGAAAACTAACAAAGCTAGCTACCTATGTTAACTTTAGTGGTAGCAAAGAGCTTGAAATGTTTGTTGGTGTGGTGATGAGATTAGTTTGGATAGCTAGCTGCCAAGCTGATGCACACACAGGGCCGCCACACGTAAGAGTCCCATCGAGTTCAATGTAGAAACTAACCAATATTGTTAATGTATTTGCAATCTACTATATAGAAGGGTAGCTATATATCTAGCTACATTCTACACCTGGTAACATGGTTGTTAGCTTTAGTGAACTTCTCTTGTGGTGAAGTACCAAAAGACAACATCAATACTGTGCTGCTGTTGTTGTTGCATGTGCACTGCTAGATTGGAGTCGGGGTGGGGTGGGGGATAGGTGGGAGTGACAAGGGTGGAAATGAAGTGTTCAGAGGTTGTTTGGAGAAGTGAAAAGTGTAAGCACTGTGTAGATGTGGGTGTCAGGTGTGTGGGTGTCAGGTGTGTGGATGGTAGCTATATTTAACACCGAGATTAAGTAGTTGTATGAGCTCATAATTCCTCACACAGTACGTATATATTACAATAACCTTCTCAATAATCAACTTGAAATTGTATTCTCTCGATGTTTCGACTAGATGCCCTAGCCTTCATCAGGTATCATCTATTCCTGATGAAGGCTAGAGCATCTAGTCGAAATGTCGAGAGAATATAATTAATTTCAAGTTGATTATTGAGAAGGTTATTGTAATGTTATTATGTCAACTGAGAGTTCATTGAGAGTACGTATATATTTACAAAAAATAAATTATTTGGTGGTAAAAAGAGACCCGTGGCTAAAGAAAATAGACAAGTGTCTGTAAGCTAATAGCCAGGTCCCAGCCATAACCCTGTTTATATACATACTTATATATGCATGGCAGAGAGACATGGGATGAAATTAATTGCAAAGAGAAATAACTTCATTGTGATGACAATTACTCTCAGACAGTAGCCACATGTTCATGATCCCATGCTCTGCACACATGAAGCAGGGTAAGGAAATCGAGTTCTTTGTTGGTAGATGTTTGTACCGACAGGAAAAAGAATCACAATATGTCTGTGTGAGAATGTGTGAGTGTGTATGGGAGTGTGTGTGCATGCATCACTGAGCCACGAGACATGAAAATAAATGTTATGCAACATAAAGTGTACACTCTCTACGAGTATGTCATTGTTGCTGTTGTTGTTGCTGTTGTTGTTGTTGTGATTTTCTTCTCTTTCAATTTTAGGAGCAAAATATAAAAGAGCCACTACTGAAAAGAGTGATCAGGTGAGCTTACTTGGTATATTGACCTGGCGGTGGTGCAGTTCTGTACAGTGAATATTTGTGAAGGTATTATAAGCACATGTGGAAAAAGAACAGTGGTGTCTGCTTTGACAATCTCTTTGAAGGTCTGCCACTAGCCATGCAAGCAGACATCTCCCTTAGCCTCTATAAGCCCATCATTGATCAGGTATCTACTCGAATGAGAGCTAGTAGTGTACATTGAAGCTCATCTGCATTGGGTTGCTCCATCAGGTTCCACTGTTTAAGAACACTGGGTTAGGATTTTCCAAACTGCTGGCTCTCGGCTTCAAGCCTGTGACGTATCCAAGAAAAGAATACATTATCAGAGAGGGAGACACTGGAAATGAGGTGCATAAGAATGTGTCCAGCATGCCTGCTGGTGGTGTAGTAAATCATTTTTGATGTTTTCAGATGTTTATCATTACCAATGGCTCTGTGGAGGTGGTGAGCAAGGATGGTGAAATGGTGTTCACTACTCTCAACAAGGGACAGTTCTTTGGCGAGACCAGCCTTGTCTGTGACTTCCCTCACAGTGCTTCTATCAGAGCAGCCACCAACACTGACCTGCTGGTCTTGACAAAGGTAGAGCTAGACCATGTATTTTCCTCCTACCCCTACATAGCAGAGGAGATTCGTAGACTGGCCAGGAAGAGATTCGATCTCGTCAAGAAGATAAATGAGAAACTTGGAAAAGAATCTGTTCACAGTAAGAATCCTAAGACTTCAAGGAAAACTGGTACATACATACAAAGCCAATCAGAGTAGCATATCCATCACTAGTTCTGTCATTCTGCACATCACACACTCCTGCAGGTTACAAGAAGCCATTTTGCTGCAGGCCTGAAAACCTTTGGTTTCCTATAAAGCTATGCACATTCACAATTCCTCACAACAAAATGTTTGGCATATTGTTCTACTGGATTGGCTGCTTCTTGTCCTATTTCAGCTTCTTCTCCTACAGTTACCAGGCAAGCTTGTGTTATGCCAGCTTTCACCAACAGTATTATATGGCTTGGTGTCCATCTATAGGCTTCCTGGTTACTTAATCATTTTTGTTATCTCTGACAGGGTATTTTTCAAGACAGCAACTCAGTCCTTCTGTGGATGAACTATTCCTTCGAGTTCTATTTTCTACTTGAGGTGAACTGAACTCGTAATTATTCAATCTTGATATCATTTCCATCTTTATAACATTCCAGGTTTTTCTCAAGTTCCACACAACCTATAGAGACAAAGGTGGTAATGTGATCAAGGATTTGAAACGCATTGCGGTCCACTACGTGGCTGACCGAAGGGGGTTTGTGATGGACTTCATTGCGTTGCTTCCTTACGAGACCTTGGCCCTTCTTGTCAAGGATGCCTCTCTGCGTCAATCCCTGCAGCTCTACTTCAAACTTCCCCACCTGGTGAGAGTGGTGCGCATTAACTGGCTCTTTACTGCAGAACAGAAGAACCTAAACCAAAGGTGAGAAGACTGCGGTGTATTTCAGCAAGGCATTCATAAAACACATGCATTCCACACTGCGGGGGACTCACTTACCCCTCATCTCATTCCCTGTGGCTCAGTGGCATGCTATAACTCACTCGACAAAGAAGTGACTGATGTTGATCGACTGCAGCTGTTCATTTTATCAGAAGATCACAAACCATATATAGCTGAAATATGCAAGCCTAATTTCCTGCAATTAGAGAAAACTATTTTCACGTGTCTAGATTTGTTTTCAGGTAGTGTGGTTGCTCAATTCCATAAGTATATGTCCAGGTGTGGTTTAAATTTTTTATTTGCACTGATGTAAGGCCAAAATTGTAAGGCCAAAATAGAGTGGAACTTATACAATTTCTTTGTTTCAACAGAAGTACATACAAATATCAGGGAGTGTGATATGTTAGTTTGACTGTAGAGGAGGAATTGGGAACACAATTCTTTTGAGAGTTTAACAATATTATGGTGTGTGGATATTGATGGGTTCATATTGGCATCTGCCATGTCTAGAGCACATCACAAATGGGATAGTCCACTATTCTCTCCGTTGATGCAAAAGCCATGTCCTCAATCAACAAGGATTAGAATGGGGGCAGCATTTGTTGGGGAGAAAGTACTTACTTTCTTACTTACTCAATTTATATTAAAGTGTTAAAAAAAAGAGAGAAAATTTTGCATGGAATTTCACTACATGACAATAATAATTGCCAGATAAGTGATGAAATATGAGGTGTTTCAGCAGGGCTAGGTTGACAAAAAGTTTGATGACGACTATAAAGTAAGCACTTCTCTTGTTCCATCATGTGATGTTGCTGCTGTTGTGTGTGTTTTTTTTTCGGGGGGTGAGGGGTGGGAGGGGGGTATATCATGGAGAAAAGACGTTATTGGCACATGTTCTTGTGCAACTTTGTATATACAGATTTCTTAAAAAATGTGTTTGAGTGAGTGGGTGAGTGCCCCCCCCCCTGTAATAAGTGATGCAATCATAATATACAAAAGCAAACGAACTTTGTATAAGCTCATATTTAGCACATCTAGTCCCTATTCCAGCAGCAGCAACAACAAAAAACTTACAGGATACTGTGCTCGGGACTTGCTCGCTCTCAGCATCAATGCTTCTGGCTTCCTCCAAGACTTAATGCATCTAAATATATGCATGCTCTTATAAATAATGTAAATCCCTATGCAACGAGCACATGATCTATGTCTGTTTCCAATCCCTCTTCCCTTTTGTACGTATATATGGTTTGACCCATTTTAGATGACTAAAAAACTTTTAAAAAATCTCCGGTAAAACTCACATTGGCAGCTTATTAGATAAGCAGATGGTAACTTGCCGATAATAGAACTTCCTTGAATCCCTTGCTAAGGTAGTAAACAAGAAGTCCTAACCACCTCCCCTCCCCCCCCCTCCCCCCTTCCCCCGCAAACAACAACAATATAAAATTCTTTTTTCAAGAGCTGTATGTGGGAAAGTACAGAGATAGCTGCTTATATATTTATCTTGGTACCTATCTCCTCATTATGCAATACAGGTCCCATTCACAATTTTAGTACCAGAAAAGATCCAATGCACGTTCGCAAATAGCCTGCTTCTCGATTGAGGAAAATGTAGTAAGTCAGGTTCATCAATTAGCTCATGTGCTTATTATCAACAGAATAAATGATCAGTTTATTTGCTAAGAATCATGTTCTTCTCTGCTGTTTCGTTTGTGAAGTTCTCCTGTGCAACTGCTACCAAGTCCCTGAAGGAGGCCATAGCTAATCCTCTACCAGTGCAACTGCTACCAAGTCCCTGAAGGAGGCCATAGCTAATCCTTACCAGTGCAACTGCTACCAAGTCCATGAAGGAGGCCATAGCTAATCCTCTACCAGTGCAACTGCTACCAAGTCCCTGAAGGAGGCTATTGCTAATCCTCTACCAGTGCAACTGCTACCAAGTCCCTGAAGGAGGCCATAGCCCTACCAGTGCAACTGCTACCAAGTCCCTGAAGGAAGCCATAGCTAATCCTCTACCAGTGCAACTGCTACCAAGTCCCTGAAGGAGGCCATAGCTAATCCTCTACCAGTGCAACTGCTACCGAGTCCCTGAAGGAGGCCATAGCTAATCCTCTACCAGTGCAACTGTACCGAGTCCCTGAAGGAGGCCATAGCTAATCCTCTACCAGTGCAACTGTACCGAGTCCCTGAAGGAGGCCATAGCTAATCCTCTACCAGTGCAACTGTACCGAGTCCCTGAAGGAGGCCATAGCTAATCCTCTACCAGTGCAACTGCTACCGAGTCCCTGAAGGAGGTCATAGCTAATCCGCTACCAGTGCAACTGCTCAAGTCCTTAACTTTAATAACAAAACAATGCCAATAACAATAATAACAATGAGGTATGATATTTATTGGTGTGTATGTTGCACAAAAAGAAGAGAAAGGTGAGACTAATGTTGGCATTCCTGCAGTTGGTTCGTGGAGTTTTCCCCTACCACAATGCTGAAGGAGGCTTTAATTAACTGTCCTCTACCAATGGACCGACTCTAATGAACAATGCAATAAATAATAACAAGATGGAATGAGCTGACTTGTATAGTGTAGAACTGACTCATGAATAGCACTAGAAGACTCCACATGTTCCACTGCACATCCACGACTCATTAATAGCACTAGAAGACTCCAAATGACATCCACGACTCAGCAATAATCTTCATCTTAATTTAATCAAAAGCAAATCACTGTATCTATACTTTAGCAATAAACATGACTGACTAACATCTGCTAGGTCTAGCTAGCTCTGGCATTGACTGTCCTATGCAACTCTCGCCAAGTCCTTGAAGGAGGCTCAGCTCTTATCCTTGACTGACTTTCCTTGCTAGCTATTTGTTGGACTCTATTAAGAAACAAAATCTAACAACTTAAAACAAAACAAAAAGAAAAATGTGAAAACAAACTGGTCAAAAAAAGTAGGAAGGAAACAAGACTGCATCCATGTAGACCGCCACAAGTTTTAACGATTAAAATCATATTATACCATATATGTATTGATTGGGGTTTGTGACTATAAATGGTAAAGGAGGTCTAACTAAGTGTGATCCACACGAGTTGTTTCCTTCATTTTTAATCTATTGTTAAGTAATAAAAAAACATTTTTGTTCATATGTCAAAAAGTAAAAGTTTGTCTAAACATCTGTGATCTACATTTGTCATTTCCTTCTCGCCCGAGTCAATCCTGCATGCAAAATGTAAAATCTTAGCAGGTGCTCCAACTCACCATACAATGCATTCTATTCTACAATGTTATAATGTTTAGGGCATACAGATAGTAAATGGGTTACCATGGAACCAATGTTGGTTATGGAGCCATAAAGTTCACATATAATTTCATATCCATTTCCAATTTGCTTTCACCATTCTCGATAGAGAGAGTACAATAATAATAGTATAATAACTAACTCTCATAATAACATTACAACCAATCTACTTCAAATTGTATTCTCTTGAAGTTTTGACTAGATACTCTACCCTTATCAGGAATGCTCTACCCTTCATCAGGAATAATGAGAAGGCTAGAGCATCTACGCAGTTGAAACGTCGAGAGAATACAATTTAAAGTTTTGATTATTGAGAAGGTTGCTGTAGTATAATATAATTACTCAGTGTTTTAAAAGTTCTCAAACCTTCCTTACAGGACAGTTCTACTACAACTCATCAAGTGCTTTGTCCTCTTCTCCCTGTGGACTCAAGCGGTGTCCTGCATCTGGTACCTGCTTGCGTGTCATCTTGGCACTTGTCACCAGGACACGTGGACGAGCACGGTCTCCGGATTGCCTTGGGAATCTTCCACTCGTGGAGATCACTATGGAAACAGCCTGTACTGGGCTGTGGTGACTATGACCACAGTGGGCTATGGAGACATTCCTGCTACTAATCAGGTGGAGATGCTGTATGCAATGGCAGTCATGGTGTTGGGCAAGCTCCTATTTGCCTACATCCTCGGTCTGGTTGCCTCTACCGTCATCAACTTGGACATGCGTAGGATGTTGTTCAAAGAAAAGTTGACTGCACTCAAGGTTGTTTAAATATTTCTGCAAACACTAATATTGGTTTGCTGACCTCGGAAATATGGAGGTAACATGTTGTTGCAGAAATATGTGGGTCAGCTAAACTTGTCGTCCTCCACACGGCAGCGAGTGCTCGACTTCTCAGAGAGCCTATGGTCGAGGAGTGAGGGCGAGAATAGGAGTGACATTCTGGCCGACTTACCTTACTGCCTGCAGGCTGAAGTATCACAGGCCATCGCCGGAGGGATGCTAAGAAATGTAGGTCTCAGAACTACAAAAGGCCTGGGGGCAAACTGATTATAATTTACTTGTCTGGGGATTTTTAATTAATTTTTTTAAATATACCACTATTGAGCCTTTAAAATTGCTCCACCAGTTACATCAGCAGCACACATACATGGGCAAGTACTGTATATTTACTCAACAATGCCAGGGGAACAGGTCCTTTAACAGGGCCAGTATATATATAGCCCGCCCGCAGCCTGAACACAATGGTTTACTTAAAGTGCCAATCTTTGCATGCATTCATCTATGGTACTGATTTATAAATACTGATTTATAAATACCAAAAATGTAGCCAATGCAGTGTTTGCTTGCTGATGGTAGCTTTTGTTTTGCTATACATGTTTATCTTTTGGAATGGCAGGTTGGCATGTGAAGTGAAATTACCCCTAAACTCGCTACTTTCAAGCATCAAGTCTTGAATGACTGTGATGGATCGAGTACACTACTCAATATATATATACTCAATATATATATATATATTTTTAAAGTGAACTTATGTTCATGTGAAGGGGGGTTTAAAAATGCTGCATAGGTATAACTATGCTAAAGTTACATGCAGCCAAATTGGGGGCACCTCAAAGCCTCAACTGGGTGTAGTTGTGGTTCCTGTGGAAAGTGCTAGCCAGTTGAAATTGCTGAGGAAGCCCTACTCCATAAAATGAGCGTGTTCATTAGGCGCTAAAAATGACTAAGTAGGCAAGAACGGGTGCCTCAAATCATTCCCCCCCATGTAACTTTTAATAGCAGTTATATATACCTATGCAATATTTTTTAAGAGAGCACACAGATATTTGAGCTGTTTATCAAGTTCATAGAGTGAAGTGTGCAGAATCTATGCACAGCTCCAAAGTGGTAACCACAAGGCTTTGTTAATTTATAATTTAGACCCTTTCACATGAACATAAATCCATTAAAAAAATACATATATATAAAAACTCTCTTGGTGTCAATGTGTAGTGTTGGTACAGCCCTATCTATCCCAGTTGTTATATCCATCAAGACTTCACGCTGGAAAGTAGCAATGTAAAAGGAATTTGAGGGGGTGATTTAATTTCACTTTTCAACTTAAAGATAAACGTGTATGGAAAAACAACAACAAAAATACCACCATACTGCACTGGCTACAGTGTGGCATGTAACTCAGGCATGAATGTGAGAGAGATATGGCACTTTAAATGGTAAAGCATGGTTTTCAGGCTGTGTGCCTCCTCTAGTCTCTGTCAGGCTGTGTGTCTCCTCTAGTCTCTGTCAGGCTGTGTGCCTCCTCTAGTCTCTGTCAGGCTGTGTGTCTCCTCTAGTCTCTGTCAGGCTGTGTGCCTCCTCTAGTCTCTGTCAGGCTGTGTGTCTCCTCTAGTCTCTGTCAGGCTGTGTCCTCCTCTAGTCTCTGTCAGGCTGTGTGCCTCCTCTAGTCTCTGTCAGGCTGTGTGCCTCCTCTAGTCTCTGTCAGGCTGTGTGCCTCCTCTAGTCTCTGTCAGGCTGTGTGCCTCCTCTAGTCTCTGTCAGGCTGTGTGCCTCCTCTAGTCTCTGTCAGGCTGTGTGCCTCCTCTAGTCTCTGTCAGGCTGTGTGCCTCCTCTAGTCTCTGTCAGGCTGTGTGCCTCCTCTAGTCTCTGTCAGGCTGTGTGTCTCCTCTAGTCTCTGTCAGGCTGTGTGCCTCCTCTAGTCTCTGTCAGGCTGTGTGCCCTCCTCTAGTCTCTGTCAGGCTGTGTGCCTCCTCTAGTCTCTGTCAGGCTGTGTGCCCCCTCTAGTCCCTGTCAGGCTGTGTGCCTCCTCTAGTCTCAGGCTGTGTGCCTCCTCTAGTCTCTGTCAGGCTGTGTGCCTCCTCTAGTCTCTGTCAGGCTGTGTGCCTCCTCTAGTCTCTGTCAGGCTGTGTGCCTCCTCTAGTCTCTGTCAGGCTGTGTGCCTCCTCTAGTCTCTGTCAGGCTGTGTGCCTCCTCTAGTCTCTGTCAGGCTGTGTGCCCTCCTCTAGTCTCTGTCAGGCTGTGTGTGTGCCTCCTCTAGTCTCTGTCAGGCTGTGTGCCTCCTCTAGTCTCTGTCAGGCTGTGTGCCTCCTCTAGTCTCTGTCAGGCTGTGTGCCTCCTCTAGTCTCTGTCAGGCTGTGTGCCTCCTCTAGTCTCTGTCAGGCTGTGTGCCTCCTCTAGTCTCTGTCAGGCTGTGTGCCTCCTCTAGTCTCTGTCAGGCTGTGTGCCTCCTCTAGTCTCTGTCAGGCTGTGTGCCTCCTCTAGTCTCTGTCAGGCTGTGTGCCTCCTCTAGTCTCTGTCAGGCTGTGTGCCCTCCTCTAGTCTCTGTCAGGCTGTGCCTCCTCTAGTCTCTGTCAGGCTGTGTGCCTCCTCTAGTCTCTGTCAGGCTTCAGAGCATAAGGAAGCCACTCGATCAAGTTTGAGCTCGTGACAAGCCACAGGCATTGAGCTAGAGTTGTTCCAGTAATTAGGGTACAGGTTGAGGGACCTGGATGTTTCTGCATGTATCTTCTAAGATAGTGGTCCTATGTAGTCATTCAACATATCATTTTAAAGCACACAGAATAAGCAACACTTTGATAACAAAATTAACTGTATAGTGGTAAAGGGGGAAAAGTTACGGCATTAGAAAGTTGATATAAATTTATAGTATTGAGGTAGGTGTGTCTGTGGTCCAATGAAATTACCCATACTAAAAGGTGATAATGTGGATTTTCGGTCTTAGGAACACCTGTATCTTTGTGAAAACTTTAGGAAAAATACTTCATTATATATCATCATGTAGCCCTTTCTTTCCTCTATCTTTTAAGTGAAAAGATTAAGCACAAAACTACTCATGGTTATCACTGTACAAGTGGCTCTGTAGTGTATGCCTGGCATATGAATGTATTACTAGTGACACAAACATTTCTAACAGCTTTTGCTCCACCACAACAGCAGAAGAAAACTCGATCTTGGGGCACCTGTTCCAAATGAGGCTGTTGAACGACTCATTGAGGTTCTGAGTCGCACCAAGCATGCAGCGCATCATGAGAGCATCAGAGGAGAGCTCCTCGTAGACCTTCCTGATGAAAGGAGCGATCTCTTGGTGGATGGTGGTGTTATGCGAGGGTGGTGGCTCTCCAGTTGCCTCTGCTCGCCTGTGTTTGCACCAAGAGGTGCGCCCACTAGGACAGAGGTGGTGCTGGGGGTTGGCATCTGATGAGCAAGAGTGAAAGAAGGTGGCCATCACAGCGTCCTTCATCCCTTGCATGTCACCAATATGGGCCTTGCCATAGAATTTCTGGAGCTTCTTCATCAGGGGCACAGTGAGACGACCCCTCCCACCCATCCTTATGATCTTGCCATCAGCCCCACGATGCTTGGCCTTCTTGGTGGTCAGAAGATGTTTGAACATCCTCTTCTGGACATGCCCAACGCATTCGTGCTTGGTGACTGGATGGCTGTCACCATAGGGTTCGGCTAAAGCAATAGTGAGGAATGTGGAGGCATCACCGTCTGAAATCATCGAGGTATATCGCAGCATATAGCTCTCCTCCGACCTTTTCCAGATCTTCAGTGCACCCTCAGCTTCCATTGCACCTGAAGACCCGTAAAAGTTTTCCTCACACACAGCCTGGTGCCCTTCCCACCAGTCCAGAAACTCTTCAGAGGTGGGGTCAAGGTGGCTCCTGCTGTGGCACATCACGCACCACTTGCTTAGGACTTCAGTGTCAAGAACCTGGCCAGTGTCCCATGAAGCCACAACTACACCAAAGAGAGACTTGTGACCTCACTTCTGCCAAGTGCCGTCACATGTGACCTTGACATCAAGGATCTCATCATCCTTGGCCTTGTGCTCTTGGCGGAGGTGAGCTGCTGCAGCTAACATGCTGGCCAGGGTCTCCTGTGCGGTTGCCTTCACGATCGCCTCATTGTGATGGGCAACATGCGGTCTAGTGGGGGGGGGCATTCCCATAATTCCAGCCAAGGTAGCCAGGCCATTCCTACCCTTGCCAATCATCCTCGCCGCAACCCGAGACCTAATAATAATAATAATATGTTTTACAGCAGTAGAAGTCAAGTTAGCAAGTGGAAAAATTAAAAAGTAATTACCTGGTGTTGACCTGAAGATCATCTGGGGTGTAGGGGTCCATAATGTTGGATGACTTGCCACAAACTGTGCAGCAGATAGCCATCTTGACCACAAACCCCCTCCGGCTTCTCCTGTCCTCGGTGACAGTGAGAGGAGTGCCACAACAGGAGAAGGCACCGACTGCCTTCATCAGGGAACTCATCCTGATGAAGTGGTAGTCCCCAGTGTTGTCCTCAGGAGGAACAGAAGCAGCAGGTGAGGTGGAAGATATCGCTGGCTGAGTGGAAGGCCATGGCTGAGAGGCAGAAGAAGGACCTGCCCGAGAGGCAGAAGAAGGACCTGCCTGAGAGGCAGAGGAAGGACCTGCCTGAGTCTGCCTAGCCAGAGCTATCTTCTTATGAGACCTGCTATGTGTACCTGGAGATGATGTGGGAGTGGTGGGTGATGAAGTGGCAGAGAAGGGAGTGAGAGCTGGTGTTGAAGAGGAGGGAGTGAGAGCTGGTGTTGAAGAGGAGGGAGTGAGAGCTGGTTGAGTAGCTGGTGCAGGAGATGGAGGAGGAAGTCCCAGGGAAGGTCTCTGGCCCTTCAAGCCACCATAAAACACCTTGGCACGCTTCCTTTTCCTCCTTGCTTGGTCAGCCATTTTGTTTCACAGCATGTGCTATGAAAACCTTTTTCTTATTATGCTCAATTAGAATAATTAGCTACTGCTTGGTGTGCTTCATTTTGAGACTAAAATCAAGTGTATAGGCCAGGGGATTGCTGAGGTATGGCTGGCCTAACTATCCTGAAATTCACTGGTCTTCCTCACGAAGATTGAGATTGAAAGGTATGGAGTGCATGATAAAATCCACCATAACTCAACAATGGATCATCCAAATTGCTTCATATTTGAAAGACAGCTTGTACAGATGTGCAATTATACAAGCAACAAAAAAAAAACACCCATTTTTTGTCTAAAGATGGGTTATATCCCCCTTATTAATACTCGCTGTATTAAGATACGTAGGTACCAAAATGCAGCTCTTTACAAAAGCTCTCAAATTGTATAAAACCACTCATTTAAATCGTCAGCTCTTAAAAAAAGAAGAAAGGCTGTCCACCCGATATTTTGGTTCAATTTTCTACCAGAGAATATATTTGGTGAGAAAAGACGGTACAAAAAGAGAAGAAACATCATTTTGAAAAGCGGGGAGGAACTTTTGAGCCCCAAAATGCTTTGGATGTCACTTAATAGCTAACAAAAGGCCATGTGCTCAGCAGATGCTATCACTATGAAATGTGCAGTTGCTATAGCAATGACATATAGAGCTAATTAACTAGCTGCTGGCTAAGTTATATATAGGGATCATCAGTTGAGCTTTCAGTTTTAAGTCAGTGGGGTAAGTTTATTGGTTGATGTAATAGTGAACAGCATAGATTAAAACCCAAAGGAGTTTGGAAGAATGTATATCAACTGTAGCATTTAATGAAAATATCCCCCCCCCCTTAACCAAGGAACTCTTCACCTTGGATGGTCAACTCTTGTGTAGCAATACACTGAGGCTTCTGTACACTCCATAGAAAGGCATGTTCATTGGCTTAGCCGTGAGCCTTAAATCCTGGCATTTTGCGATAAAAAGTTTGTCCGAGGCAAACGTTCTGGTTGACACTTTTACAACTAATCAACACCACTACATAATATACCACACACAAAAAGGGTCTCAACAAAATGACGAGGCTTAATTAACAAAAGCAAGCCCGAATAAGTCTCGCAGGCAAGAGATTGATGAGCACTTCTAATATGATTCTAAACCAACTATATACATGTATTATATATATACTGTATATAATGTTAGAGTAGTGTTGCCCAATGCTTGCAATGACATCAATAAAACTTGAATATTTATAGGTGGATCTATTTAGCGATGCCGATGAAGCATTTCTCCGTCACATGGCTGTTATTATGAAGCCACGTTTCTACCCGCCAGGAGAGTTCATAGTTCACAAAGGAGAGATGGACTTCGGGATGTTCTTCCTATGCCAAGGAGAAGTGGAAGTAGTACAACAAAATGGATACAGAACAAAACTACACGAAGAAAGTTCCTTTGGTATCAAGTCTCTGTTGTACAGCATCCCTGCTGACTCTGCACTTCAAGCCGTCACGCACTCAGACATGCTCACATTCAGCAAATCTGACTTCCAGGAAGTGCTCCGGAAACACCCCAAAACACAAGCCAAGATCAGGAAGTTAGCACAGGCTCGACACGGCCTGCCGGTGCATCTGTGAATCTAGTCATCATGTATATACAAATACGTGAACTCCATAGGAAAGCCCATTTTACATTTGACTTCCGAATACTAAAACTTAAGTGCATATAATCACACCAGAACATATATAATCAGTGTCTAATATTCAACAGCACTTCTAGCTACACAAACCGTAAAAGGAATTCCAGGGCATAGACGTGAGTGGCAGTATCTACACATACTACTAATGTGGGCTGGGTACATATTTAGCCAGCTGGTCCAAGCCGATGATCTTGAGTGCTGCGTCAGCGTCTAGCTTGACAATGCCATCGCCTTCATCAATGTTGATGAGAGTTCCAATCATCCCATGGCTGGAACCACTGATACCCTTGACCTGAGTCAGAGAGAGAGAGAGATGCAACACATACACCATGTAATGAGATTCCACTGTAGGCGTAAGTTAGCAATAAATGGCCAGAACATCCTCACACTAGTTAACAGGTAAACTCGATAAATCTACTGCATACACATAACATGGCCAGAACATCCTCACACTAGTTAGCAGGTAAACTCGATGAATCTACTACATACACGGCCAGAACATCCTCACACTAGTTAGCAGGTAAACTCGATGAATCTACTACATACATGGCCAGAACATCCTCACACTAATTAGCAGGTAAACTCGATGAATCTACTACATACACATAACATGGCCAGAACATCCTCACGCTAGTTAGCAGGTAAACTTGATGAATCTACTACATACACGGCCAGAACATCCTCACACTAGTTAGCAGGTAAACTCGATGAATCTACTACATACACATAACATGGCCAGAGCATCCTCACACTAGTTAGCAGGTAAACTCGATGAATCTACTACATACACATAACATGGCCAGAACATCCTGACAATTCCAATGATGACTAACCAACGCAATACACATCCTCCACAAGCACCCATGAGAAAATGGGTAAGTGAACAGAATTATCACATTTGAGTTATTGATATTAGAAAATTACCTACCGAAAAGAACTTCTAATTGACCACCTTTCTCATGATCATCTACACTAGTGTTTCCCAAAGTGGGTACCATCCCCCTTGGGACGTTAGGAGGATCTAAAGGGGTGGGTTAAGGGAATGAGACACTCGGTGACAAAAGAAAAAGTTTAATCTAGAATTTATATATACAAATAAAAGGGAAAAAAGCCACTTATTCCGAATCAGACGATATGCTATACATTATAGAAATGAGTAGGTTTCGATGTTTCCTAAAATCCCTTAAAATTATTATCACATTATTCCTGATGAAGGCTAGAGCATCCAGTCGAAACGTCGAGAGAATACAATTTCAAGTCGATTATTGAGAAGGTTATTGCCATTTTTGCCACCAGGTATTTCACGTGTCCGCCTATATTAGATCAATTGCAAGAGCATTTCAAATTTTCTGGATATACGAGCGAAAAAATAATACGCTTAGGCCCCTAAACTCAACGAGATTAAAAAAATAAATAATAACAAATAAAAAAATAATAATATATAAAAAAATATATTTAAAAAGTTCTATTTTAGTAGTTATTTTGAAATATCAATTTTAGTTCATTCTTAATACATAGCAAATAGATCCAGAAAATTAATATTAATTTTTAACCTCTATAGACTTCACGCTTAGGACCTAGCCTAGTCTTAGTTCATGCTGAAGAAACTTTAATTGAGCAGTGGACCCGACTGACTGAGATTAAAACAGGAAATAACTTCTTATCCACATCCTATTTACTAAATACTTAATTAAGTTTAGAAACCAGAAGTCAAGAGGTGCTAACGATGCGCTCAGGGACCCAAGGGAGAGGTAGTCAGAAAAGGTTAGCATAACACTGATCAACACTAATACTTCTCTTGGCTCTTTCGGTCCGTCTATTGTGTTCCTTTGACCTCCGTGGATGCTCACACAGAGATCCAGGTAGGATGTAGAGGAGAGGTAAGAGTCATCGACTAGGAGAAGAAAATGGATAGAATTTTGGGCCTGCAGGCACACCTCCAAGCTTTAAACTTAAAAACAACCATACAGCCAAATTAGGCAGATACAACGAGGGGGCACTTGGGGCAAATTGACACCCCCCAAAAGGGGAAGAAGGAAAGGGAAAAAAAACAAAGGGAAAAAAAGAAGTAAAAAAACAACAAAAAAAACAAAAACACACCAAAAAAACACGACCACACACACACAGGGTTTTGGGTCCTATGTCCCCTGACCATGCCACATAAAAGACCGCACAACGACCTTGTACCTTATCGTTCTTTTTGGGAGGAGTGGGCTCCACATAACGACTAGGAATGTCAATCTCCTGCCCGTCTGGAAATGAGACGCTAGCCATCCTGTTCATTACTGCTCGTACCACGCCCACTTTTCCTGCCAGCTGATCGTCCTATACGAGAAGAGGAAGTGCACAAAATAAACAGACAAATATTGACGAAGTCGTTGGTGTTGTTCACGTACGTGGTAGTTTGATCTGATTAACACCTCGACATCTGGGGGTAGGTTGTCATCGACACCTTGATAAGCACAGGATGACAAAACATATAATTATCACATCTTAACCACAAACACCATGAGGATACTCGCAACACAGGAATAATCGGTCAGCATTACAGGGAGGTATCCTTTTCTCTCTTCCACCAATGGGTCTCTCTCGGGGTCTGAGTTAGACCCGATTTAGACTTAATTAAGGCGGGACTAATCCATTTCTAGGACTTTTTTTTTTAATTCGTTCATAACTTTTTTGTTCTATATACTATGATGTTGAAATTAGTACCAAAATGCTGCTCATTCAGAGAGCTTTCCAATGGTATATTTAGTTTTGACCTAGCGCCATCCTGGTCAGAGTTGTGGACAGTTGTGGACACCAAGGTGATTTCACATTATTGCACTTTACTCAACACCTGTGTCACATAACCACTTACAATTTTGACAGCACTTAGAGAACCCACAGACATGCATTTTGAATAGATGAAAACATCATAACTTGTAAAATGGATTTTTAAGAAAGGTCAGTGTTTTGCTCATGATTAGCAACATTCCAGGGCTAATATCTCTCCCATAGATTTTTTTTAGTGGATTCTTTCCATTCTAATGAAAGAGTATGAAAAGAGCTTTCAAATGATATATTAAAAGTTGATATAGGACAAAGCATGGCCCAGTTATGTGCACACAAACTTGAAATAACTCGTTTTGAGATAACGGCTCTTGAAAAAAGTACATTATTATGTTCTCTATCTTCCTTTCAGGTTCGTAACTTCGAATTTATGTAGTCAGTAGCATGGAGAAAAGTGTGTATAACTTTGCAGTGAAGCATTCAAATGCTCTGAAACTTGAAATAGAAATACTACATGAACTATACTATAGAATGAATAAATAACTTTAAAAAATGTTTTTTCCCCGAACGAATGGATTAGTCCCGCCTTAATTTGTCCTAAGTGCCCTCACAGTGTGGTGGCATTGATAATATCAAAATCACCGTGGATGTCAAAAAGTTAAAAATTCGAGCCCAACTAACAATGGCTAGGATTAGACAGGGCAACAATACTGAACTTGGGACATCTGCGAAGATCCAGGTAGGCTGTAGCTTTGCAATGTGTGAGCACATGTACATGCATGTCTCGCTTCAACTTCACCACCCAACATGCAAAATGACATTAACCCCAACACGCAAAACAACATTAACCCCAACACGCAAAATGACGTTAACCCCAACATGCAAAATAACATTAACCCCAACACGCAAAATGACGTTAACCCCAACATGCAAAATAACATTAACCCCAACATGCAAAATAACATTAACCCCAACATGCAAAATAACATTAACCCCAACACGCAAAATGATGTTAACCCCAACACGCACGCAAAATAATATTAACCCTAACCCCAACACGCAAAATAACATTAACCCCAACATGCAAAATGACGTTAACCCCAACACGCATGCAAAATAACATTTACCCTAACCCCAACATGCAAAATAACATGAACCCCACAACACCCCAACACGCAAAATATGTTCTTGCTAACATCTGATTCTTACTTTGTTCCATCGGACTTCCAGGAGTGCGAGGGCTATAGTCCGAACTAGGAGTGAGGGGGCTGAGGCCGGGGGAGGGGGTCATGTAGTCTGACGCAGCATACATGGGGGTGCGCGTTCCAAACTGAGCATTTCCATAGTGAGAGGTGCCCCCTGAACTCTGGGGAGACTCGGGGAGACTTGGAGTGGCTGGGTTGTCGTACGTAGCCCCACCAGGAGTCGCAGGGTTCTGGTAGCTCTGCAAGGAAAGAAGAGAGATGGGTAGAAGAGAAAGGGGAGGGAGGGACGGAGGGGAGAGGAAGGGGTAAATAAAATGAGGGTGTGGAACAAATGGCGAGAGGGAGAAATGAACAGAGATGCAGATGATGACAAAGAACAGGACATCAATGGAGAAGGGCACTGGATGTCGACATTGACACATGGCTCTATAATCAGAGGAGCAAAATGGGTCCCCACTCACAGGAGCTGGCGATGGAGTGTAGTTCCATTCCTGAAGCCTATGGAGAGCAAGAGCACAGCAAAGAAAATCATGATAGTAACCAGGAGGTTATGAACACATGTTATGCTGTTAGTAACCTATGCTGATAGTAACCAGGACATACTGTATGTGCATAAGGATTAATATACACACAGGAGGTTATGTACACACATTTGGGCAGTGATCAATATTCCAGAATACACAAGGACCAACATCACATAACAGTGACTGGGTGGAGGCAGGTTGACAATAGCTCTACATGAGGACCAACATCACACTGGGTGGAGGCAGGCTGAAGTAGGTTGACAATAGCTCCATGGGGACACACACTGAACCAACATCACACTGGGGTTGAGGCAGGTTGAAGTAGGTTAACAATAGCTCTATGGGGACACACACTGGACCAACATCACACTGGGTTGAGGCAGGCTGAAGTAGGTTGACAATAGGGCACACACTGGACCACACCACACTGGGTGGAGGCAGGCTGAAGTAGGTTGACAATAGCTCTATGGGAACACACACTGGACCAACACCACACTGGGTTGAGGCAGGTTGAAGTAGGTTGGTAATAGCTCTATGGGGACACACACTGGACCAACACCACACTGGGTTGAGGCAGGTTGAAGTAGGTTGGTAATAGCTCTATGGGGGCACACACTGGACCAACACCACACTGGGTTGAGGCAGGTCGAAATAAGTTGATAATAGGACACACACTGGACCAACACCACACTGGGTTGAGGCAGGTTGAAGTAGGTTGGTAATAGCTCTGTGGGGACACACACTGGACCAACACCACACTGGGTTGAGGCAGGTTGACAATAGCTCCATTGAGACAGGCACTTGATCAACATCACACTGGCACAGACAAGTTGACAGCAGATTCATTGACACACCATAAACTCCTGGTTGTCTAGTGTCCCACTTCTAACCTAAACCTGCAAGACACTGCTCGACATAAAAGGCGCATCTATTATACACCATTGATAAATAGTGCACACACACACACACTGATTCTGATGGATAATAGAGAGGAGAGAGCTCGTCTCGCGAGCCAGCCAGAATAGAGAGGAGAGAGCTTGTCTTGCGAGCCATCCAGACCAACAAAACTCCTGACTCTCAAGCAAAAGCTGCAACTGACAGACTCCTCGAAGTATGCTCGTCAAAAAAATAAAATTAAAATAAATAAAAAACGATCCGGATATCCTTCACGACGAAAATCTCCATTATAGTCGAAGATGAGAGCAGTTCTTGCGACATGCACACTTTTGGCACTCCTCACGGGCAATCATTGGGCACGTTGATGGAAGCTGTTTTGGAATTTACATGCCATGGAAGAGTCGTAAAGTAACAGCTGATAGAAAACTAGGGAAATAACTACTAGAGTACCCTGCAAATGAGTGTCCATAAATGCCGGACGAATGCAGCCAATAATAGGCACGGCCATACTGGTAATTCTCTTGCCATGTTTTCATAAAATACATGGCCCAACATTGAAATTAATATGCATGCACATGACAACTGATTCATTTACAGCTGCAGCGAGAGCAGCACTTCAAAGCGAGATAATGTTAAGATGCCTAACAAAGATGGTTTGTGGTGATGAGACTTAGCAGATTATTAACTGCTCTCACATCGAGAGCTTGACCATCAGAGTTTACAGTGTGACGACATCACCAATACATGCACAACCTCTTCCAAGTACAGAGAGGCTAGAGTTAGGCTGACCTGGCAGGTGTATTGGTAATGCTGGGATCCCACGCACTGCCCCCATGTTGGGGGGTCTGGGAGGGATCATGAGAGGGAGTCATGTGCCCATAGCTAGGAGTCCGACCACCTTGCAAACAACAACAACAACAACAAAATAATTAACACATCTTCACTTATATAATCAGCACATTCTCCATCCACTCTCCACCCAAAATCCTTCTTCAAAGCCATGCCCACAGGGCATGAAGGTCACAGGTCAGAGCTGCTATCTGACGGTAAAAACAACAACTACAACACCTCATTAACCCCCCCCCCCTCCATCTTGTCTCAAGACCTCTAGGAGGGCAGGAAAACTAACATTCTTCCACCACCTGTTCTACGGATCCTCTTCACTTCGCACGGATGTCCTCGTAGTGCTACAAGTAAAGGCTGTGATAATTCCACCACTCCTCTAATTAAACCACACCTACACTGAACTCCTCCCACTTTCCTCATGGCATGAATTCCTCCACCCTTGCTCCCCAATTGAATTCCCTGAACACCCTATTTGCCACTGAGCTGAATTCCCCCCTCCCTAACCCCCCAATCGAATTATCTCCCCCCCCCCCCCCCCCCGTCCTATTTCAACACTCCCTCACCATCTCCATGTAGAGGGGTCTGAGAGCCATACATGGGGGTCCTTCCACCCCCACCGCTGCTGCCGTGCAAGGGGGTCATGCTGCCGTAGCTAGGAGTCATCGAGCCCACCATGGGGGTCTGAGACCCAAAGGGAGTCCTCCCCCAAGTAGACGTCATTCCCCCTCGTTCTTGACCACTATAGCAAAAAGACTCGTCAAGTCTCTTTTTCTGGTACTTCATTAACACTGACAGATGCAAACAAAAACTGTCCCTCCCACACGGTGCAGTGTCCCTTCCACACAATGAGTGTCCCTCCCATACAATGAGTGTCCCAGCCACACAATGCAGTGTCCCTTCCACACAATGAGTGTCCCTCCCATACAATGAGTGTCCCTCCCACACAATGCAGTGTCCCTCCCACACAATGCAGTGTCCCTTCCACACAATGAGTGTCCCTCCCACACAATGCAGTGTCCCTCCCACACAATGAGTGTCCGCAGTGTCCCTCCCACACAATGAGTGTCCCTCCCACACAATGCCGTGTCCCTTCCACACAATGAGTGTCTCTCCCACACAATGAGTGTCCCTACCACACAATGCAGTGTCCCTCCCACACAATGAGTGTCCCTCCCACACAATGAGTGTCCCTCCCACACAATGAGTGTCCCTCCCACACAATGCAGTGTCCCTTCCACACAATGAGTGTCCCTCCCACACAATGCAGTGTCCCTCCCACACAATGAGTGTCCCTCCCACACAATGCAGTGTCCCTCCCACACAATGAGTGTCCCTCCCACACAATGCAGTGTCCCTCCCACACAATGAGTGTCCCTCCCACACAATGAGTGTCCCTCCCACACAATGCAGTGTCCCTTCCACACAATGAGTGTCCCTCCCACACAATGCAGTGTCCCTTCCACACAATGCAGTGTCCCTCCCACACAATGAGTGTCCCTCCCACACAATGAGTATCACTCCCACACAATGCAGTGTCCCTCCCACACAATGAGTGTCCCTCCCACACAATGCAGTGTCCATCCCACACAATGCAGTGTCCCTCCCACACAATGAGTGTCCCTCCCACACAATGAGTGTCCGCAGTGTCCCTCCCACACAATGAGCGTCCCTCCCACACAATGAGCGTCCCCGTCCCTCCCACACAATGCAGTGTCCCTTCCACACAATGAGTGTCCCTCCCACACAATGCAGTGTCCCTCCCACACAATGAGTGTCCGCAGTGTCCCTCCCACACAATGAGTGCCCCTCCCACACAATGAGTGTCCCATGAGTGTCCCTCCCACACAATGAGTGTCCCTGCCACACAATGCAGACCATGAAATAACCCAATAACTAAGTTGAGTTAGCATTAGACGCTCATTAGACGTTGCTTACATAGCGCCAATTTTTCGAGAAGCTTAACATTTCAAGGATTGCTTCAACCGAATTGTTTTGCAGAATAATATCCGCGGTTATCGCACAGTAGAAGCTACCCCACATCTTGATGCACTTCTTCCTACACTCACTTCAGTCTTCTCAGCAGAAACTCTTCCACATTTGACCTGCTCTTTGTCTAAATTCAACACAACAGATACCTTGTGAGTTTGCTGCAGATGATGCCAGTACTTTTGATGGCCACGAGGATCTGGAAGCTCTGAAGTTTCCCCACAAAGTTTCCCCACACAGCACCAAAACAGTGACAGGAATACATGGCTCGACAAGAACCTAGCTTGAACTTCTTGTGTAGGTGTGCGGCTTAAATTAACCCCTTACCTGACCTAATTATTGCAACAAATACTTTAATTAATGCCACATTTTTCACACCGAGGATCAAGTCTGGAAGGAAAAAAAGAAAGAAAAAAAAGAAGAACCCCCCTCAACTTCAACCCCCCCCCCCCAAGCACCAGATGGTACATGAATACGCAGGTTATATGTGGCATCATGTAACTCTTCTCGTGTAATCATTAACAAGTTGATTAAAGGAGCTCTCCTCACCTGATGGTCACCAGCCTCCTCCTGTCCACAGAGATGGTATTGCAGCTGCTGTGAAGCTCCACTCGAGCTGTGCCTTCAGTGGCATCCTTTACAATCCCCACGTAACTCTTGTACGGCCCCTGGACTATACGCACCGTCTGACCAATCAGAGATGTGTCGCGGCCACTCTTGTTGCCCCTCCCCCTTCCTCCTCCTCCTCCTAGTAACATACATAATATATATAATAGTGTGGGTGGGTATCATGCATACATTTTACAAATACTGTCATCTGATTAGAAGAGAAACCTCCAGTATTTTAGAAATAGCCCCACACATACACATCACAAATGACACTCCATCATCATACAATAACACAACACCATAACATCACACACTCTATAATATACACCCACTCCCACCAACCATAATATACACACTCACACACACATCATAATATACACACACTCACACACACCCACTCCCACCAACCATAATATACACACACACATCATAATATACACACTCACACATATAATATACACACACTCACACATATCATAATATACACACACTCACACATATAATATACACACATATCATAATATACACACACTCACACATATAATATACACACTCACACATATAATATACACACACTCACACATATCATAATATACACACACTCACACATATAATATACACACACTCAAACATATCATAATATACACACACTCACACATATCATAATATACACACACTCACACATATCATAATATACACACACACACATCATAATATACACACACTCACACATATAATATACACACACTCACACATATCATAATATACACACACTCACACATATAATATACACACACACACACTCACACATATAATAATATACACACAGTCACACACATCATAATATACACACACTCACACATATAATATACACACACTCACACATATCATAATATACACACACTCACACATATAATATACACACACTCAAACATATCATAATATACACACACTCACACATATCATAATATACACACACTCACACATATCATAATATACACACACACACATCATAATATACACACACTCACACATATAATATACACACACTCACACATATCATAATATACACACACTCACACATATAATATACACACACTCAAACATATCATAATATACACACACTCACACATATCATAATATACACACACTCACACATATCATAATATACACACACACACATCATAATATACACACACTCACACATATAATATACACACACTCACACATATCATAATATACACACACTCACACATATAATATACACACACACACACACTCACACATATAATAATATACACACAGTCACACACATCATAATATACACACACTCACACATATAATATACACACACTCACACATATCATAATATACACACACTCACACATATCATAATATACACACTCACACATATCATAATATACACACACTCACACATATCATAATATACACACACTCACACATATCATAATATACACACTCACACATATCATAATATAGACACACTCACACATATCATAATATACACACACTCACACATATCATAATATACACACATCACAAACAATGCCTACAAATACCACACACACACACACACCTTGTGCTCGGTGTGGTGCTGGACTGGAGAGTCGAGGGGAGTGTGGAATAGTGCCACTTCCCAAGGAGATGGTGTTGGTGCTGGAGCCTCCGGCCTGCTTCAAGTGCTTGGCCTTGCACACAATGATGCCAGCGTTCTCAAGGAGGTTGCGTACCTGGATGAACACGTTGCCCCTGTAGATGTGCTTCACCTCTCCCTGCTTGTCCTAAACAACAACAACAACAAATGCTCAACACTTGAACTGCACGGGGCACTTGATGTGGGTGTGACCAGATTTAATACATCGCTGGAAGTTAGCGATTTTTGTATAAAATGTTTTCGCATGCACCAAATAAAAATTGCTAAAATTATAAAATCGAAATACAGCGAGAGACTTCCTTTCTGGCGTGCTCAAGGATCTCTGTGGAGGTCACCAGCCATGGAGTTAGAGGTGCATGACCGGCCTTGTGCCAGTCAAGGCTGCCACATTTATAAGGCCATATGGTTGGCTGTGGTTGGAGAAGTCCTGCCATGCAAACTTGAGAAGAATTAAAGAGTTTGATATGTAGTCAGTGTTGTTAAGGATGAAACAAGGACAAGACACTCCCCCAGGAAAATGGTTAGTCTGCCCAGTCTTCTTCAAACTAGACGGTAACCTGAAGCAGACGATAATCGGCAGATCTGCCGCAAGCCGGAATTGAAATTCCATGCCCCTCAACCTCATATAAATGCTTCACTTCTACACGTTCAGCTATTACGTTCAGCTATTAAAACATTTTTTTATTTTTCTTGCTCCGCTAAATACGATATTTTTAGAGAGCAAAAAAATTCACAAACGCACTCACTGTATGCATTGGATATAAAAATCATGTCTCACAATAGCTGCCTTCTCTCTGCAACTAAATTGTGCATTAAGGTGCTGTGTGTTAATGAGTGATTGCATACTATGTTAATGAGTGATTGCATACTGTGTTAATGAGTGATTGCTGACTCTATAAGTATAGCTATAACATTTCTTTCAAGAATCAACTGCTGCTCACATCATTAGAACACTTAAAACTGCAGCTTGGTTTAAGAATGTCCTCAATTGAGGCTAGCAAATAAAACCCATACATCACATGCCACTCTATAACTACAACAAAACCCTCAGCAAAGAACTCCACCCAAGAGCAAATCCCATCTCAAGAGGGGAGGGCTTCATGATGGCTTCAGGTAAGCATAGGTGCCTGTGCAGCCTTCCTCAGCAGAAGGGCTTCCAGGCACTGTAGTAAAGACCAGGAGGAGACTGTTCATGGTGGCAGCTGCACTAGTCAGCCATTCATTTGATTTTGTTCAGTCTCCCCTCAAGCCGGAAGTTAAGTTCTACGACTATTTTATATCAATAGAGCAGTCTACTGGGCACGTGCAGGCACACACCCCTTCCCTAGTGTTCAGCATAATCGGTTCATTTTTGGGGGGTTATTTCTTGTATGAACAATTTGTGGCTGTCGACACTTGAGGAAGTTAATCAGTTAAGCTGCACACTGAACCTTAGGACCACATCAATTCTCTTCTACAAAAAACACACACCAACAACCCAACAAATCCCCCCCCCCCCCCCTACAATGCCATTTGGCCATTTGTTTTGCAGCGAGCTAACTTATGGACAGTCGCACGCACACTCACCACATGAGGGCCTTGCATCACCCGAACAATGTCCCGAGCAGTGATGCAGTTGCCATGGTGATCCAGGGCAACGGCTCTGGTCTTACGAGGTTGGATGGCGTGCTGGGGCACAGTCACCTCCTTCCCTTGCTGGGTCAGTACCTTGAAGACCTCCTTCTCCAGCCTAACGATGACTCCCACCACCTGGGCCCTGCACGGCACATCATCACCCGTCAGTGTTAAGCCACACCCCTAGCCGTGGGTGGCAAACAGATTAATGAATTTAATTATAAGACCACAACCAGGTAGATGATCCTTTACCAAAAAAATTACCAATTTTGGATTTTTTCTCCTACATGATCCTTTACCTTTAAATCATGAACGTAGAATATTGTTGTTGTGTACTTGTTAGGGCAGAACATTAAAATAACACGGCACGCGTACCCCCTTAACCCCCTAAAACATCTAATAATAATAACAACAACAACAACAATAAAAGTAATAATAATAATTATAATAATAGTAATAGTAATAATATTATTATTAGTAATAATAATAATAGTAATAATAATAGTAATAGCAATAGTAATAATAATAGTGATAGTAATAATAATAATAGTAATAATAGTAATAATAATAATAATAATAATAATACTACTACTACTAATAATAATAATAATAAAATAACAAAAAATAAAAATAATAATAATAATATAATAATTTAAAGTCATGTGACGTAGTAACGGCAAGAGTCAAGGGTACCATCTTCATGACTTCTACCAGGCAAGCACCGTTGCTATGCTAGCCAGCCTAGCAACCACTAAAGACACTTGAAATAGTCGTAGCTTGTCCAGCACTAGTGTTCAGGCCAGACCATAGTAGTAGCTTTAGCTAGCTGGTACGTCAGCGTTCAAGCTCTAGAACGGCAAGCAATGATTTTCTCCTTCTCCCAGAGAACTTCCATGCTATACATGTGTGAAATCATTTGCCGCCTTCAGCCAGAGCTAGTAATATTATATATATAGCTACTGTAGGTCCTTACACATGCACACATACAAAATAAACAACAATAACAACAAAACACCCTGTTGGTTTTTGGCAACGCTTGCCACTGTAAACTCGCATTTCAGCAACAAAGTTGTTTTTCTAGGAGAGTTAAGAGTTCACACGTGGCTAGTGCGAGCGGCACAAGCCACGCATGAATTTACTTATATTATGAACATGAAGTCACATCGCATCACTTTGCTCGATTAGACTTGATTTCTATTCTAGTTCTGACACGTGTTGGTGTGCTGTGTGTTTCGGGAGGAAAAAATATTTCTCCAAGGAAGAGATGAACGTGAAAAGGTTACTAGAGGCAGCGAGGGACTTTCTTAGTATATGACTGTACCTGGCTTGTCATTTAGAGATTGAAAACTCAGAGTTTCATAATTGGCTAAGCCACCAAGCAGATGTGGTGAACTGCTCGAAGCGAGGGGACGGCCTCTTGACATATTTTGAACCTACCTTAATTAAAAGGGTCGATACATCAACTAGTAGACACTAAAACTTGTGGTTACCACTTTATAGCTCCATATATTCTGCACACTTGATGGTATGGACTTGATATATAGCTCAAAAGATAGGTCTCTCTGTGTGCTCTCTTTTGATACCAAAACATTTCCAATAAGTATAATTATACCCAAGTTACAGGTGTTAAAGTGGGGGTACCTCAAAACCTGAGTGCCTGATTTTAACTAGTCTAACGTGCTAGACAGCTGAAATTAGCACCAGTGGGCCCTACCACACACGAGTTGTTTCATTAGGCTCTAAAACGTTAAGTACATGGTCAAGCGCGAGGTCAAGGCTTCCGGGTTGCGGTCTTTGCGCGGATATATCCGCCATCATCAGGAAGTGTGAAACTCGCATGAACGTGGATATACGTGCTCTCGACCCTAAAGAGTGTCAAGGTCTCAAACTGGTTGGGGTCTGCATGGGGGTCTGCATGGGGGTCTGCATGGGGCTAGTCGAGTGTTGCCATGAAACAGGCCACGGCTAGAGCATGGCAGATGATAAAGTAAGAATACTGAGTAAGGGTAGAGATTACTGACTCGAGTTGCACGAGTCCTCCGAGCTGGTAGTGTCCGGTGGAGTCCACGCCACTACTGGTCTCCTGGCACAGCTGCATGTCTCTAGGCCGCACCTTCAGCTATGACAACACAGGTAAAGGCATATTTATTATAATGCAACACACTGGACTCAGAATACCCAGCAGGCTTGAAGAACGCACCCAAACACACACAACATGTCACCACTAAGGGAAGAGACAGGGTCAAAAACATGCATAGTACATATGGGTGTGTATATACATGTATGTATTTATGTGTGTGTATGTATTGTGTATATATATGTAGGTATTGTGTATATGTGTGTATTATATGTATGTATGTGTAGGTATTGTGTATATATATGTAGGTATTGTGTATATGTGTGTATTATATGTATGTATGTGTAGGTATTGTGTATATATATGTAGGTATTGTGTATGTGTGTATTATATGTATGTATGTGTAGGTATTGTGTATATGTGTATATTATATGTATGTATGTGTAGGTATTGTGTATATGTATGTAGGCGTGTTGCGACATGTTGGTGAGTGTTTTGGGAGGAAAAAAGTTTTTTCAAGGAAGAGATGAATGTGGAAAGGTGAATAGAGGCAGTTCAGGTAATCCACCAGGGCCTGTGTATGTGGGCATGTTATACTCCACCAGGGCCTGTGTATGTATACATGTTATACTCCCCCAGGGCCTGTGTATGTGGGCATGTTATACTCCCCCAGGGCCTGTGTATGTAGGCATGTTATACTCCACCAGGGCCTGTGTATGTGGACATGTTATACTCCCCCAGGGCCTGTGTATGTGGGCATGTTATAATCCCCCAGGGCCTGTGTATGTGGACATGTTATACTCCACCAGGGCCTGTGTATGTGGACATGTTATACTCCCCCAGGGCCTGTGTATGCGGACATGTAGGGCCTGTGTATGTAGGCATGTTATACTCCACCAGGGCCTGTGTATGTAGCCACATGTTATACTCCCCCAGGGCCTGTGTATGTGGGCATGTTATACTCCACCAGGGCCTGTGTATGTAGGCATGTTATACTCCACCAG
This sequence comes from Cladorhizidae sp. MBARI D1340-BT2, assembly GCA_028752905.1. Classification (NCBI taxonomy): domain Eukaryota; kingdom Metazoa; phylum Porifera; class Demospongiae; order Poecilosclerida; family Cladorhizidae; species Cladorhizidae sp. MBARI D1340-BT2. The sequence continues at coordinate 5,635,377 of JAQNBH010000008.1, read as the reverse complement.
GGCCTGTGTATGTAGGCATGTTATACTCCCCCAGGGCCTGTGTATGTAGGCATGTTATACTCCCCCAGGGCCTGTGTATGTGGACATGTTATACTCCACCAGGGCCTGTGTATGTGGACATGTTATACTCCCCCAGGGCCTGTGTATGCGGACATGTAGGGCCTGTGTATGTAGGCATGTTATACTCCACCAGGGCCTGTGTATGTAGCCACATGTTATACTCCCCCAGGGCCTGTGTATGTGGGCATGTTATACTCCACCAGGGCCTGTGTATGTAGGCATGTTATACTCCACCAGGGCCTGTGTATGTAGGCATGTTATACTCCCCCAGGGCCTGTGTATGTAGGCATGTTACACTCCCCCAGGGCCTGTGTATGTAGCCACATGTTATACTCCCCCAGGGCCTGTGTATGTATACATGTTATACTCCCCCAGGGCCTGTGTATGTATACATGTTATACTCCCCCAGGGCCTGTGTATGTAGCCACATGTTATACTCCCCCAGGGCCTGTGTATGTAGGCATGTTATACTCCACCAGGGCCTGTGTATGTTGGCATGTTATACTCCCCCAGGGCCTGTGTATGTGGGCATGTTATACTCCCCCAGGGCCTGTGTATGTAGGCATGTTATACTCCCCTAGGGCCTGTGTATGTAGGCATGTAGTAACGAGTACCTCGTGCAGTGTGAGGTCCGAGAGGAGCACGGCCAGGTTTGGTTCGATGCGGACAATGAGTCCCGTCTCTCCCTCGTGCCTGCCAGCCACCACACGGACATGGTCTCCCACGGCAAAATACTTCTGCAGCTCGCGGGCCTGGAACTCCAGGGGATCCTGCCACGATAGCACAGCACATGACGTATGGTACGGAGGGATATATTTGAGGTTTAATTAAATATCCGCAGGTGGTCACCAACAGACGAGTTTGCAGGTGAAATATCCGCAGAAAATGCGGGGAGAAAAGAAGTAATTTCTGTGTTGAAGTGAACTGTATAGGTACGTACAGTGCAGGGCCAGTAGAAAGTGATTGCCAAAATGCTGCAGGCTTTTATAGCCGACTAATAAATTTAAAAAAGAAGCTAAGTTTCTTTAAATTTTAGATTCCTAGTGGTTACTTAGTTTCCTAGTAGTCTGCTTATGTTAGTGTCCTAGTGATCTGGTGTCCTAGTGATCTGCTTATTTTAGTGTCCTAGTGATCTGCTTATTTTAGTGTCCTAGTGATCTGTTAGTGTTAGTGTCCTAGTGGTCTGCTTATGTTAGTGTCCTAGTGGTTACTTATTTTCCTAGTAATTTTCCTAGTAGTCTGCTATGTTAGTGTCCTAGTGATCTGTTAGTGTTAGTGTCCTAGTGGTCTGCTTATGTTAGTGTCCTAGTGATCTGCTTATGTTAGTGTCCTAGTGATCTGCTTATGTTAGTGTCCTAGTGGTCTGCTTATTTTAGTGTCCTAGTGATCTGCTTATGTTAGTGTCCTAGTGTTCTGCTTATGTTAGTGTCCTAGTGGTCAGCTTATGTTAGTGTCCTAGTGGTCTGCTTATTTTAGTGTCCTAGTGATCTGCTTATGTTAGTGTCCTAGTGGTCTGCTTATGTTAGTGTCCTAGTGGTCGGCTTATTTTAGTGTCCTAGAGGTCTGCTTATTTTAGTGTCCTAGTGATCTGCTTATTTTAGTGTCCTAGTGGTCTGCTTATTTTAGTGTCCTAGTGGTCTGCTTATGTTAGTGTCCTAGTGGTCTGCTTATTTTAGTGTCCTAGTGGTCTGCTTATTTTAGTGTCCTAGTGGTCTGCTTATGTTAGTGTCCTAGTGGTCTGCTTATGTTAGTGTCCTAGTGGTTAGTGTCATAGTAGTCTGTGGCTCCTCCTTCTTAGTCTATTTAAAAAAAAAAATTTAAAATTTAACGAGTGTGCATTATTTAGCAATAATGTAAAGAAGACACCAATTTGCAGAAGCTCTATATTCTTGCAGTAAAAGGGTTGAGAGGTCAGAGTGTATGAATACATAGGAACTGGGACTTGAGAGAATTATGTCCACTTGTGTTAGGCTCACAGGTTGTGGTCTGCATCAGCTCCAACATCTTCTAGCTCACCCAAAACATAAACCCCATCAGTATATACTTTTAGTACCACATATGCAAACACGTGTTGATCATTATGCTGCATCCTCACACACATGTGTTGATCATTACACTGCATCCTCACACATGTGTTGATCATTACACTGCATCCTTGTACACATGTGTTGATCATTACACTGCACCCTCACACACATGTGTTGATCATTACACTGCATCCTCAAACATGTGTTGATCATTATGCTGCATCCTCACACACATGTGTTGATCATTACACTGCACCCTCACACACGTGTTGATCATTATGTGCATCCTCACACACATGTGTTGATCATTACACTGCACCCTCACACACATGTGTTGATCATTATGCTGCATCCTCACAGACATGTGTTGATCATTACACTGCACCCTCACAAACGTGTTGATCATTATGCTGATTCCTCTTGGTTGGCATAAACCATGCTGCCAGCTGTTATAGTGCAAACAACCAGCTTTTATGGCTTCTGTATCTTCTGTCAACCCTGCCTCCACCCAGTATGTGTTGGTCCAGTGTGTGTCCACATAGAGACCTACTTCAACCTGCCTCAACCCAGTTGATGTTGGTCCAGTGTGTGCCCCCATAGAGCTATTGTCAACCTACTTCAACCTGCCTCAACCCAGTTGATGTTGGTCCAGTTTGTGTCCCCATAGAGCTATTGTCAACCTATGTGGTGTTGGTCCAGTGTGTGTCCCCATAGAGCTATTGTCAACCTACCTCAACCCAATATGGTGTTGGTCCAGTGTGCGTCCCCATAGAGTTATTGTCAACCTACTTCAACTCAGTGTGATGTTGGTCCAGTGTGTGTCCCCATAGAGCTATTGTCAACTTACTTCAACCTGCCTCCACCCAGTGTGGTGTTGGTCCAGTATGTGTCCCTGTAGAGCTATTGTCAACCTACTTCAACCTGCCTCCACCCAGTGTGGTGTTGGTCCAGTGTGTGTCCCCGTAGAGCTATTGACAACCTACTTCAACCTGCCTCAACCCAGTTGATGTTGGTCCAGTGTGTGTCCCCATAGAGCTATTGTCAACCTACTTCAACCTGCCTCCACCCAGTGTGTTGTTGGTCCAGTGTGTGTCCCCATAGAGCTATTGTCAACCTACTTCAACCTGCCTCCACCAAGTGTGGTGTTGGTCCAGTGTGTGCAACCTCCACCTCCTCCGTCTCATTACAGAGACGCCATCAAAAGTAACACACAACAGAGCAAAATGTCACCTTCAGGTCTTCGTGGCGTGGCAAGATGGTAATGGTGTCCCCTTCTACGGACACAACCTTCCCCTGGAGGTGCATGAGGTCTCCCTCCATCACCTCCACCACGTCACCAGGAACAATCACACTCACAGACCCCGAGCCAGAGCCACTCCCAGTGCCAACTGGAGAGGGACAAGAATGAGGAGGAAAAGAATGTGCCAAACTATTCTCTCCTTTGACAAGGACTCCTCGGTCTATTCCGGGATTTTCCTAGATGTCCTCAGCCCTAGAATACTTCTCGAGTACCCTAGGCTTTGCCTCAGACTAACATAGCCCTAGATACCTTTGTCTTTCCTAGACTCGTCCTAGATACACTAGCCTTTAGCCCCAGACTAGTCGTAGATACCCTTGCCTAGCCTAGCCCTAGATACCCTAGCCTAGCCTAGCCCTAGATACCCTAGCCTAGCCCTAGATACCTTAGCCTAGCCTAGCCCTAGATACCTTAGCCTAGCCTAGCCCTAGATACCCTACCCTAGCCCTAGAGATCCTAGCCCTAGATACCATAGATACCCTAGCCTAGCCCTAGCCTAGCCTAGCCCTAGATACCATAGCCTAGCCCTAGATACCATAGCCTAGCCTAGCCCTAGATACCCTAGCCCTAGATACCCTAGCCCTAGATACCCTAGCCTAGCCCTAGATACCATAGCCTAGCCTAGCCCTAGATACCATAGCCTAGCCTAGCCCTAGATACCCTAGCCCTAGATACCCTAGCCCTAGATACCCTAGCCTAGCTCTAAGATGTAATCAGTCAGCCACAGTAACATTCCAGGATAGCCACAAGTCTCCTGGAGAGTTTGTGGCAGTCCTGGACACGCCTTGCTTTCTAATCTCTCTAGTACCAATCCACACCTTCGAACACACACCTCCCTACTTGTCAATCATCTCCCTCCCTTCCACAGCTCCTCTCCCTCTTATTAAATCCTCATCATTCCACTCCCCTCTGCTTCACATTCTAGCTCCACTGGCGTTAAAAAAAGTTTTCCCCTCTTTGCACAAAACCTCCACGCCACCATACGCCCCTCAAACCATTTGTCTTATCTTCCTCCTCTTCTGGGTCTAATTTTTTTTTTAATAATAAAATAATAAAATAATAATAATAACAAATAAATAATAAATAAATAAATAAATAAATAAATAAATAAACAAACAAACAAACAAACAAACAAATAAATAAACAAACAAATAATAATAATAATAATTAAAAAAATACAAATAATAATACAAATAATAATACAAATAATAATACAAATAATAATACAAATAATAATAATAATAATAATAATAATAATAATAATAATAATAATAATAATAATAATAATAATAATAATAATAATAATACTAATAATAATTTATGTCTGTTGTGTTGGTTTAAATCTTCTCCCCCCACCTCTCCGGTTTTAGCCCCCCCCACCTCTCCGGTTTTAGCCCCCCCCCCCTTACCTTCTATCTCCACCTCCTCTGGCGTAGCTTCGAACTTCTCCAGCTCCTGCAGCGTTGGCTTCACACCATCATGCATAATGGCCGACATGGCAAAGCTCTTGTACATGAATCCATTGCGATAGTGGTTGCCCTCAAATACGAGAAAGTCCGCATCATGGGAGTAGTCCCCGCCAATCTCCCTGCACAGAGGCACGTGCCACATCAATGCACACACCACATCAATGCACACACACAGCACATTAAATTAACACGATGCAAACAGCAAACGTTGGGTTGCATCCTCAAGCGTCCTGTGAACCAAGCGCGTCGTGTTCTAGCTTTAGGACGCGACGTTCGGATAGACTTGAGTTCTACTTTTGCGTCCAGGTGTGAAGCATCCTCATCCATCCAGCCAATCAGATTGCTTCTTCATCGCATGTGTTTTGTCAACCTGGGCATTATTTAGAAAGCTACACTAAGCGGAGTTTCTAAGCAATGGATGTGCTCCTCGTAGCCATCGTCAGCTCTCAGAGCTGTCGTCGAAGTCAAATTCCCAAGTATTCGCCATCTTCAATAATGAGGTCAAAGGTCGGAATTCCGTTCCCAACACGGTCTTGGAACATTGTGAACCATGAGGGCCTGGTAGAACGTTACTTTTGAGAACGCGTCGCAGCAGAAAAAAGCTATTGTGAACCAGCCAAGAGTCGGGATTGCATACAGAAGTTCCGTCTTCTAAGCCCCCACCCCCTGCTATGAGTGTGGTTATGTGGATATGTATATAATGGTAAAAGGAAGTCCCAGTGGTTGTAGTCTTCATGGGGGGCACAGTTATGCTTCTTCTCAAGTCAAGTCACCAATGTCATAGCTCCTTGATTAGAGAGCGTGCAACTACTTCTAATTTCATACGCTCAAAAGATAGGTATCTCTCTGTGTGCTCTCTCTTGATGCTAAATATGTTAGCTCGATAGATTCTGAACACTTCACTGTATAGACTTGATATATAGCTCTAAGGATAGGTCTCTTTGTGTGCTATCTCTTGATACTAAACATCCATAGATTCTGCACACTTCACTGTAATGGACTTGATATATGTCTCAAAAGATAGGTATCTCTCTGTGTGCTCTCTCTTGATGCTAAATATGTTAGCTCGATAGATTCTGAACACTTCACTGTATAGACTTGATATATAGCTCTAAGGATAGGTCTCTTTGTGTGCTATCTCTTGATACTAAACATCCATAGATTCTGCACACTTCACTGTAATGGACTTGATATATGTCTCAAAAGATAGGTATCTCTCTGTGTGCTCTCTCTTGATGCTAAATATGTTAGCTTCATAGATTCTGTACACTTCACTGTATAGACTTGATATATAGCTATAAAGACGTCTGGCTGTGCCTATATTTCCAGGTCAGCTTCCTCCAATTTAAAGGCTGTCTCTCGATTATCCATTGTGTAGCTTGGCTGTCCCACAGGTGATAGCAGGTGCTGCACTAGATGCTACCACAGGTGATTGCAGGTGCTGCACTGGATGCTACCACAGGTGATAGCAGGTGCTGCACTGGATGCTACCACAGGTGATAGCAGGTACTGCACTGGATGCTACCACAGGTGATAGCAAGTGCTGCACTAGATGCTACCACAGGTGATAGCTGGTACTGCACTGGATGCTACCACAGGTGATAGCAAGTGCTGCACTGGATGCTAGCACAGGTGATAGCAGGTGCTGCACTGGATGCTACCACAGGTGATAGCAGGTACTGCACTGGATGCTACCACAGGTGATAGCAGGTACTGCACTAGATGCTACCACAGGTGATAGCAAGCTGCACTAGATGCTACCACAGGTGATAGCAGGTACTGCACTGGATGCTACCACAGGTGATAGCAGGTACTGCACTGGATGCTACCACAGGTGATAGCAGGTACTGCACTAGATGCTGCCACAGGTGATAGCAGGTGCTGCACTGGATGCTAGCACAGGTGATAGCAAGTACTGCACTGGATGCTACCACAGGTGATAGCAGGTACTGCACTGGATGCTACCACAGGTGATAGCAGCTGCACTGGATGCTGCCACAGGTGATAGCAGGTGCTGCACTGGATGCTACCACAGGTGATAGCAGGTGCTGCACTGGATGCTACACAAGGCCACAGGTGATAGCAAGTGCTGCACTGGATGCTGCCACAGGTGATAGCAGGTACTGCACTGGATGCTACCACAGGTGATAGCAGGTGCTGCACTGGATGCTGCCACAGGTGATAGCAAGTACTGCACTGGATGCTACCACAGGTGATAGCAGGTGCTGCACTGGATGCTACCACAGGTGATAGCAGGTGCTGCACTGGATGCTACCACAGGTGATAGCAGGTGCTGCACTGGATGCTACCACAGGTGATAGCAGGTGTTGCACTGGATGCTACCACAGGTGATAGCAAGTGCTGCACTAGATGCTACCACAGGTGATAGCAGGTACTGCACTGGATGCTACCACAGGTGATAGCAGGTGCTGCACTGGATGCTAGCTACCACAGGTGATAGCAGGTGCTGCACTGGATGCTACAAGGCCACAGGTGATAGCAAGTGCTGCACTGGATGCTGCCACAGGTGATAGCAGGTACTGCACTGGATGCTACCACAGGTGATAGCAGGTGCTGCACTAGATGCTAGCTACCACAGGTGATAGCAGGTGCTGCACTGGATGCTGCCACAGGTGATAGCAAGTACTGCACTGGATGCTACCACAGGTGATAGCAGGTGCAGTACTGGATGCTACCACAGGTGATAGCAGGTACTGCACTGGATGCTACCACAGGTGATAGCAGGTGCTGCACTGGATGCTACCACAGGTGATAGCAGGTGCTGCACTAGATACTACCACAGGTGATAGCAGGTACTGCACTGGATGCTACCACAGGTGATAGCAGCTGCACTGGATGCTGCCACAGGTGATAGCAGGTACTGCACTAGATGCTACCACAGGTGATAGCAGGTGCTGCACTGGATGCTACCACAGGTGATAGCAGGTGCTGCACTGGATGCTACCACAGGTGATAGCAGGTGCAGCAATGGATGCTACCACAGGTGATAGCAAGTGCTGCACTGGATGCTACCACAGGTGATAGCAGGTTCTGCACTGGATGCTGCCACAGGTGATAGCAAGTGCTGCACTGGATGCTACCACAGGTGATAGCTGGTACTGCACTGGATGCTACAAGGCCACAGTTCATCACACTTTGAAACACTGAGAGTACAGAAGTCGCAGGAGCAGTTCCAATTCTTCCTCTCCATTTCAGAGGTGAGACTTGCTTGAGACTCGCATACCAAATGTGTCGATTTTGCTGGAATAGAAGTCGCAGCGGCTAAACTGAATCACTGGGTGTGGTCACAAGTGGAGCATGTGACCTCGTACTGCCGCAGCTGCACTAGCCTTTTCTTGTGTGTGAAGTGTCCGGAGCTAATCGTGTGAGCTCCACCGCAGCTTCTAAGCTCAAAGATGTTGGACTTGCAGAGAATTCTGGGAATACAAGAGCTGAAAGGGAGTACCGAGTAAGCGAAAAGCTCGTGCAAGACTTGAGAAGGAAGAGGATGGAGTTCCCAATGCTACCCATCACATCAAAGTGCGGTCAGAGTTTAACCTCGCTCTGTGCACGGGGGTAGATCGTATTTAGGGCAATGCTCTGGCAATCATAATTCTAATGTGGCTAAGTTTGGGGGAGAGATTTGTCCTGCAGCAAACAAATACGGTAAACACTTCATAATATCGAGTGGTGTTTTTTTGCGAGCATGTTCATTGCAACACAATTAAGAATGGGCTTGTGTGGTTAAGAGGTGTGCACTATTTCACTCAGAACAGCAAATGGTACGCAGTCTACTCGAGGGTGTGCCTGCGTGGGTAAGGGGGGAGGGGACGAGTGCTGAGCGTGCTTGGAAAGTGTGGTTTGTGGTTAGGACTTTAGAGCTCCATAGATTCTGCACACTTCACTGCATGAACTTGATATATATCTCAAATGAGAGGCCTCTCTGTGTGCTCTCTTTTGGCATTAAAAAGTGTAACTATAGATGCTAAAGTTACATGCAGTCAACTTCAAAACCCGAGTGCCTGAATTGGTTGCTGGTTCCTGATCGGCCATTGTTATCAGTGCTCGATGCATAGCTCACATGATAGGTCTCTCCGTGTGCTCTCTTGATATTAAAAAAGTTGTATAGGTATAATAACCATGCACCAAAGTGGGAGTCCTAATAATCTGCTGGTTCCTGATTAGTAAGTGCTAGTCACAGGAAGCTCTACTACTAAGCACTAAACCAGACAAGTGAAACCAGACAAGTGGCAATTAAAATGGATTATTTTTATTTTTCCTTTTCTGTGCCCCAGCCTGCCTAAATCAACAGCCTAAATCAATAGCCTAAATCAACAGTCAAGTTGTAGAGTACCTCTAGCCACTGATAACAGTGGCTAGTCAGTAACCAGCAACCAATTCAGGCACTCTGAGTTCATTCAGAATGTATGGAGCTCCAAAGTCCTACCCAGATGGTTTCATTTATTATAATTTTAGACTCAATTGCACCTGAACACAAGTCCACTTACACAAGCCTGCATCAGCTTGTACACTATCAATCAGTTGCTATAGCCATTCAAGACTTGATGCTGGTAAGTGATTTACTAACGGACTTGGCGCACTGACCTCACTTCACATTCCAACTTGTAGTCCCAAAAGATAAACATGTATGGCAAAACAAAGCCACCACCAGAAAGCACACCGCACTGGCTACATTTTGGTATATAAATCAGAACCATAGCATGAATGCGTGCAAAGATATGGTACTTTAAATGGTAAACCACGGTTTTCAGCATTTTTCACCCTTAAGGTGTGCGCTATTTCACTCAAGACAGCAAATGGTGCACAGTCTACTCGAGAGTGTGCACTGTTTGGGAAGTTATGGCAATTGTTGGCTTGTAAATAAAACAACTTGTTAGTAGTTCAGTTAGCCAAAGCTAAACTATGCGAGGAGGAGGTTAATTTTGCTAAACTTAGCAAGGAGGGGGGGGGGGTTAATTTTGCTAAACTTAGCAAGGAGGAGGGGGTTAATTTTGCTAAACTTAGCGAGGAGGGGGGGGTTAATTTTGCTAAACTTAGCGAGGAGGGGGGGGTTAATTTTGCTAAACTTAGCGAGGAGGGGGGTTAATTTTGCTAAAGTTAGCAAGGAGGAGGGGGTTAATTTTGCTAAACTTAGCGAGGAGGGGGGGGGGTTAATTTTGCTAAACTTAGCGTGGAGGGGGGGTTAATTTTGCTAAACTTAGCGAGAAGGGGGGTTAATTTTTAATTTCCAGGGCTGCATACAGAAAATTTGGGGGGGAAGGACCTGACCCAGATCACGTGGCCATCTATTAAAATCTCTAAACACACCCCTGATTTCCCACCTAAATTACAGAGGAAATGTCATCGAAACTGTTAGTTTAAAGTACAGAGGTCAATATGGAGACATGCTCCAGCGAGTTCCTAAAGATCATGTTTGGGATCCCATCCATGGCAACTTGTGAGTCAGCAAGTTGCCACTAATGAAGGGAAGTTCCTGTAATGAAGAACTCATTGTCTTCCCTCATCGTATAACTACTCCCACACTGAAGATCGTGGGGCAGGAAAGATCATGAGGGCAGAGAGAGATGGTGAGATGGAGAGAGGAGAGAGGGAAGAAGAGGGAGAGAACATGACTGTCGAGGTGGGATCACATGGTCTTCCCTACATGCCTGACCAAGAAAGAGACCAAAGAGCTAATGGAATCAGCAAAGCTGGCAACTCAAGGCTCTCATAAGATATGGAAAGCCGGAACCAGCAGAAACACTTGACCATCATCCCTTATTGAATCATCAACACCCCATTATCTTGTTCCACTCATCAGTGTGAGGCCAATGATTGCGTATGGCTGTTGTCAAGCCATTTTTGGCAAGAAGACCTTAGACTACCCTCACATCACCACTCATTGATTTGTATACTCACCTTACAAGTGTTAATAATTTAAGAGAGGGAGGGAAGGAGAGAGAAGGAGAGAGAGAAGGAGAGAGAGGAAGAGAGAGGGAAGGAGAGAGGGAAGGAGAGAAGGAAGGAGAGAGGGAAGGAGAGAGAGAAGGAGAGAGAGAAGGAGAGAGAGAAGGAGAGAGAGAAGGAGAGAGAGAAGGAGAGAGAGAAGGAGAGAGAGGAGGAGAGAGGGAAGGAGAGAGAGAAGGAGAGAGGGAGTAGTGAGGATTATATTGTATGGTCCAAGTCGAATCATCTCTAGGCCCAACCACTTACCAACTAGACCATATATGAGCTATTCAGAGATGAAATAAACTGGGGGCGGATTATAACCTTCATCACCTTTTCAGCGCACATGGCTGTCTATTGTGCAACCAACAATAGAGCCCAACTGCTATCAAATTATCTACCCTCTGCCAACTCTGAAACTGAATGCCCCCAATTAACAATATTGACACCATATGTCCACACTTACTCCTCACCCTTTACCAAATTCACTTTTCTTTACCTAATAGCTTCAGGATCAAAGAACTTGGCAGGTGGGCGTCGCCTCCTCTTGACCCCTCTATCGTCTTCCCCCCTTCTTGAACCTCTCTTGCGAGTATAGTCGATGCGAGGGATCATCTTGAGCACTACTTGGTTACGAGATGTGTCCACATAGTCGACCTACACACACCAACAGCCACTATCACCAGGCACACACACCAACCCATACACACATTCAACTACTATCACCAGGCACACACACCAACCCATACACACATTCAACCACTATCACCAGACACACACACCAACCCATACACACATTCAACTACTATCACCAGGCACACACACCAACCCATACACACATTCAACCACTATCACCAGGCACACACACCAACCCATACACACATTCAACCACTATCACCAGGCACACACACCAACCCATACACACATTCAACCACTATCACCAGGCACACACACCAACCCATACACACATTCAACCACTATCACCAGGCACACACACCAACCCATACACACATTCAACCACTATCACCAGGCACACACACCAACACATACACACATTCAACCACTATCACCAGGCACACACACCAACACATACACACATTCAACCACTATCACCAGGCACACACACCAACCCATACACACATTCAACCACTATCACCAGGCACACACACCAACCCATACACCCATACACACATTCAACTACTATCACCAGGCACACACACCAACCCATACACACATTCAACCACTATCACCAGGCACACACACCAACCCATGCACACATTCAACCACTATCACCAGGCACACACACCAACCCATACACACATTCAACCACTATCACCAGGCGCACACACCAACACATACACACATTCAACCACTATCACCAGGCACACACACCAACACATACACACATTCAACCACTATCACCAGGCACACACACCAACCCATACACACTATCACCAGGCACACACACCAACCCATGCACACATTCAACCACTATCACCAGGCACACACACCAACACATACACACATTCAACCACTATCACCAGGCACACACACCAACACATTCAACCACTATCACCAGGCACACACACCAACCCATACACACATTCAACCACTATCACCAGGCACACACACCAACCCATACACACATTCAACCACTATCACCAGGCACACACACCAACACATACACACATTCAACCACTATCACCAGGCACACACCAACCCATGCACACATTCAACCACTATCACCAGGCACACACACCAACACATACACACACATTCAACCACTATCACCAGGCACACACACCAACCCATACACACATTCAACTACTATCACCAGGCCAGGCACATACACCAACCCATGTACACATTCAACCACTATCACCAGGCACACACACCAACCCATGTACACATTCAACCACTATCACCAGGCACACACACCAACACATACACACATTCAACCACTATCACCAGGCACACACACCAACCCATACACACATTCAACCACTATCACCAGGCACACACACCAACCCATACACACATTCAACCACTATCACCAGGCACACACACCAACACATACACACATTCAACCACTATCACCAGGCACACACACCAACCCATACACACATTCAACCACTATCACCAGGCACACACACCAACCCATACACACATTCAACCACTATCACCAGGCACACACACCAACACATACACACATTCAACCACTATCACCAGGCTCACACACCAACACATACACACATTCAACCACTATCACCAGGCACACACCCCAACACACACACACATTCAACTACTATCACCAGGCACACACACCAACACATACACAACTATCACCAGGCACACACACCAACACATACACACATTCAACCACTATCACCAGGCACACACCCCAACACACACACACATTCAACTACTATCACCAGGCACACACACCAACACATACACAACTATCACCAGGCACACACACCAACACATACACACATTCAACCACTATCACCAGGCACACACACCAACACATGCACACATTCAACTACTATCACCAGGCACACACACCAACCCAACCCAAACACGCATTCAACTACTATCACCAGGCACACACACCAACACATACACAACTATCACCAGGCACACACACCAACACATACACACATTCAACCACTATCACCAGGCACACACACCAACCCATACACACATTCAACTACTATCACCAGGCACACACACCAACCCATGCACACATGCAACCACTATCACCAGGCACACACACCAACCCATGTACACATTCAACCACTATCACCAGGCACACACACCAACACATACACACATTCAACTACTATCACCAGGCACACACACCAACCCATACACACATTCAACCACTATCACCAGGCACACACACCAACACATACACACATTCAACCACTATCACCAGGCACACACACCAACCCATACACACATTCAACCACTATCACCAGGCACACACACCAACACATACACACATTCAACCACTATCACCAGGCACACACACCAACCCATACACACACAACCACTATCACCAGGCACACACACCAACCCATACACACATTCAACCACTATCACCAGGCACACACACCAACACATACACACATTCAACCACTATCACCAGGCACACACACCAACCCATACACACACAACCACTATCACCAGGCACACACACCAACCCATACACACATTCAAGTACTATCACCAGGCACACACACCAACCCACACACACATTCAACACTATCACCAGGCACACACACCAACCCATACACACACAACCACTATCACCAGGCACACACACCAACCCATGTACACATTCAACCACTATCACCAGGCACACACACCAACCCATGTACACATTCAACCACTATCACCAGGCACACACACCAACCCATGAACACATTCAACCACTATCACCAGGCACACACACCAACCCATACACACATTCAACCACTATCACCAAGGCACAAACAAACAAACACACCAACCCCCCCCCCCCCCCCCCCCCCCCCCCCCACACACACACACACACATCACCAACAAACACACATAAATCCTTATCACACACACACACACACACATCACCAACAAACACACATAAATCCTTATCATCACCACTGCTATCGACACGAGAAGCACCAGCTATACTGCAGCTTTCAAACTGAAAGTTGTGGAACTGGCCGAGTAGACTACTACTCAGCAAGATGCACGGTGCTTGGTGAGGGAAGAATGTTGAACTGAAGTATCACTTAGTCCGGTAATAAAACAAATAACCGGTGAATCCTTCTAAAAAGACTTGCAGGCTTAGAAGTGCATATGCCTACATGTATAATATTTTAGAGCCACTGCGTGTTTCCCCACAGAGGTGCAAGTATTGATGACAGTCATACATTGTTGTCATAGCTAGTTGGTCTAGATGACACACCAGCTTGAAAACATAATAGTTGCCTAGTAAGCAGATCTGTTAGCTGCACCCAGTATATGGCTCCCCATGAAGCAGGGCCTTGGCACCCAGTAGCTGGTCTCCCCATGAAGCAGGGCTTAGGCACCCAGTAGCTAGCCTCCCCATGAAGCAGGGCCTAGGCACCCAGTAGCTGGTCTCCCCATGAAGCAGGGCTTAGGCACCCAGTAGCTGGTCTCCCCATGAAGCAGGGCTAAGGCACCCAGTAGCTAGCCTCCCCATGAAGCAGGGCCTAGGCACCCAGTAGCTGGTCTCCCCATGAAGCAGGGCTTAGGCACCCAGTAGCTAGGCACCCAGTAGCTAGGCTCCCCATGAAGCAGAGTCTAGGCACCCAGTAGCTAGGCTCCCCATGAAGCAGAACGCAGGCACCCCATGAAGAAGGGTCTAGGCACCCAGTAGCTAGCCACCACATGAAGCAGGGCCTAGGCACCCAGTAGCTAGCCTCCCCATGAAGCAGGGCCTAGGCACCCAGTAGCTAGCCTCCCCATGAAGCAGGGCCTAGGCACCCAGTAGCTAGTCTCCCCATGAAGCAGGGCCTAGGCACCCAGTAGCTAGGCTCTTCATGAAGCAGTATCCAGTAGCTGGCTCGCCATGAATCAAGACCAAAGCACCCAGTAGCTAGTCTCCCCATGAAGCAGGGACTAGGCGCACCCAGTAGCTGGGCTCCCCATGAAGCTGGGCACCCCATGAAGCAGGGCCTAGGCACCCAGTAGCTAGCCTCCCCATGAAGCAGGGCCTAGGCACCCAGTAGCTAGCCTCCCCATGAAGCAGGGCCTAGGCACCCAGTAGCTAGTCTCCCCATGAAGCAGGGCCTAGGCACCCAGTAGCTAGGCTCTTCATGAAGCAGTATCCAGTAGCTGGCTCGCCATGAATCAAGACCAAAGCACCCAGTAGCTAGCCTCCCCATGAAGCAGGGACTAGGCACCCAGTAGCTAGCCTCCCCATGAAGCAGGGACTAGGCACCCAGTAGCTAGCCTCCCCATGAAGCAGGGACTAGGCACCCAGTAGCTAGCCTCCCCATGAAGCAGGGACTAGGCACCCAGTAGCTAGCCTCCCCATGAAGCAGGGACTAGGCACCCAGTAGCTAGCCTCCCCATGAATCAAGACCAAAGCACCCAGTAGCTGGACGCCCCAAGAAGCAAAGCTAAGCTCTTATCAAGTATGGCGGATGCTGCCATCTAAAATTTTCGCCACTTCAGTACCTAATCAGGGTTGTATACAGAAATTTTGCCAAGGGGGGGCGAACTTGAGATATGGAAAAATAAGGGGGGGCGAGAATGATACAATGATGGTGTATGTAATGTATAAGGGTGGTGTCTAATTTCAAGGGGGGGGGGGGCGAGAATGATACAAGGGGGGGCGTTTGCCCCCCCCCCGCCCCCCCCTAAATACACCCCTGCTAATTGTTCCCCCCCCTAATAGAGCATTGCAAGGTTAGGCAGCCTCGCTAGCTAACTGCTTGTATTATGTAAGCTCAGCTCAGCTGGACATCAGTGCAGCTGGTCATCAGTGCAGCTGGACATCAGCGCAGCTGGTCATCAGTGCAGCTGGACATCAGTGCAGCTGGTCATCAGTGCAGCTGGTCATCAGTGCAGCGACCATGTTGCATAATTTATGAACACGAAAAACACATGTGCAGGTTTATCCTAAACAAAATGGCTGCTACTTGTGTCATTTCAAAAAGGCATAACGAAAGTAGTTGTTCAATTAAACCCCTTCTAGGGGGGTCCCTAAAGGGCCGCACAAACTTTGATCTGGTCCCGCCCATGGTTTTCTCCCCACACTCCCCCCCCCCCCCGAGTCGTAAGCGTACCCACACACAGACAGATGCAGACATTTAGAGCTTTATGCAGTCTTGTGGGCCACCCCTCTTTGACATAAGGGCTCTGGAAAACTGCTTACACAAGGCGGTGCCAGCAGAATGGGCTGATTAACTGGTGATTGTAATAGGGGGGCGGAGTCACTCTTAGAACTCTGCACAAGAAGTAAATAGTCTTTGATCTTGTGAAGTTTGAGCGGATAATGAAACCAACAGCTGATGCACTTGCAGTGAATCTTAACCAGTAACAGCAGGATAAGCGCTTCTCCAGGCATGCCTCCCTAACAAAGGCTGGCTTAGTGCAAGGCTTTATCTCACATGCAAATTCCAATCAAGACAATTCGGAGAAAAGGTGTAGACTAAGTGTTTTTAATTACAATCAACAATATTGACATTACGTATTGTATTGGTATAGAGTTCAATGGATTTCACTGATGTAGTGATATTCGACCCTCACTCGTGGCAAGGTCGATTGGTGATGTTTCAGGAATGGGGTGGCCTGAGGTAGATCTAGCACCCCTGAGACAAGTGATGGTTGACCTCAGAAGAGAGAAGCTAAGAAGGACACGCAACCAGGCCATGACAGTGCTGTAGTGCTGATCTCTTTTTGCTGCAAGTAGACTAGGTGATACATTGAGTTAGAGAATGTTTTCGAGAACACAATGACCTTCTCAATAATCAACTTGAAATTGTATTCTCTCGACGTTTCGACCAGATGCTCTAGCCCTCATCAGGAATTAACTGCTGAGAAAGTCCACGAAGAAGGCATGAGAACATCGGCTTGGAGGGCACTGCTGGCACCAGGGTTAGAGGGTGGTCTACTTGGCTTGGAGGGCATTGCTGGCACCAGGGTTAGAGGTTGGTCTACTTGGCTTGGAGGACATTGCTGGCACCAGGGTTAGAGGCTGGTCTACTTGGCTTGGAGGGCACTGCTGGCACCAGGGTTAGAGGTTGGTCTACTTGGCTTGGAGGGCACTGCTGGCACCAGGGTTAGAGGTTGGTCTACTTGGCTTGGAGGGCACTGCTGGCACCAGGGTTAGAGGTTGTGCTTGGCTTGGAGGGTATTGCTGGCACCAGGGTTAGAGGGTGGTCTATGAAGAAGAACACCACCAGCATACATAACTTTTTTGGACTAAGCCAAGCTTGCAAAGACTGCTTGTGAAAATGGTAGACCTTGTTCAGGGTTTTGGAAAGGTGTAAGAAGACAGGAGCCTCCTCCTGGCAACCAAAAAAAAAATCCACCTTCTTCGCTTCTAAAACTGCCGGCCATTGTAGTAGGTCCAAGGTTCAAATGCAGAGAACTCACGCAATATTGTGACCATCCCACTACGCAATTCAAGTAAAGGAACCAATTGCCTTCTGTTATATTTCGAACAAGTCTCATGCATGACTATTACTAACAGGAATGCTTATCCAAGTATGTTGCTCTCGTGCTTTTCATGTGCTGTTCTTCTTTCCTGTGGCTGAGATACAATGCTGTCCAGAGTCTGTCCAGAGTCTTCCTCTTCAGAGATGCTGGCTGGTGAAATAAGTTGCTACAGCAACTGCCTTCAAAAGACTCGTCTTACCCCCCAGAGCTTCTGGCAATTTCCCGTCCACTCTGGTCCAGCTCAAAACAAGCAGTTTTCAAAGTGCTCTCTGCACACTGCAGGGATGTTCTGTGCGTTCCACTTCTCCCTGGTCTTATTCACTTCATCAGCTCACTTCTTCCTCTCCAAAGCAGGATTGTTTGGGAGAAGAAAAAGACAATCACCATTGTTGTGAGCGCCTCTACAGCCAGGCCTCGCACGTACACGACGTCCTAACACCGGACACTAGTACGCAGTAAGGTGACTTGCTACAGGACAATCTGCTCTGGCTAATGGCTAGCTCTACAGCACGGGCTATTAATTTCTTCAAGAATACTTGCTTCCAGCAGCAATATCTATTCCCAGGCTTCTCTGCACCTCTAAATGCAGCCCCTCCCTCCAAAATCACTTCTAAATGAAGCCCCCTCCATTCAGTCCTCTAAATAGAGCCCCCAACCCTTCAAAGTCACCTCTAAATGCTGCCCCCACTATTCAAAGTCACCTCTAAATGCAGCCCCCTTCATTCAAAGTCGCCTCTAACTGCTGCCCCCTCCATTCAAAGTCACCTCTAAATGCAGCCCCCTCCATTCAAAGTCACCTCTAAATGCAGCCCCCCCATTCAAAGTCACCTCTAAATGCTGCCCCCTTCATTCAAAGTCACCTCTAAATGCAGCCCCCCCATTCAAAGTCACCTCTAAATGCTGCCCCTCCATTCAAAGTCACCTCTAAATGCAGCCCCCCCATTCAAAGTCGCCTCTAAATGCAGCCCCCTTCATTCAAAGTCACCTCTAAATGCAGCCCCCTCTATTCAGTCACCTCTAAATGCAGCCCCCTCCATTCAAAGGCACCTCTAAATGCAGCCCCCTCTATTCAGCAGCAGCCCCTTCATTCAAAGTCACCTCTAAATGCTCCCCCTTCATTCAAAGGCAACTCTAAATGCTGCCCCCTCCATTCAAAGTCACCTCTAAATGCAGCCCCCTCCATTCAAAGGCACCTCTAAATGCAGCCCCCTCCATTCAAAGTCACCTCTAAATGCAGCCCCCTCCATTCAAAGCCACCTGTAAATGCAGCCCAAAGTCACCTCTAAATGCAGCCCCCTCCATTCAAAATCACCTCTAAATGCAGCCCCCTC
Organism: Cladorhizidae sp. MBARI D1340-BT2; assembly: GCA_028752905.1. Lineage (NCBI taxonomy): Eukaryota > Metazoa > Porifera > Demospongiae > Poecilosclerida > Cladorhizidae > Cladorhizidae sp. MBARI D1340-BT2. The sequence goes on along the minus strand of JAQNBH010000008.1, from coordinate 5,616,071 downwards.
CATTCAAAATCACCTCTAAATGCAGCCCCCTCCATTCAAAGTCACCTCTAAATGCAGCCCCCTCGATTCAAAATCACCTCTAAATGCAGCCCCCTCCATTCAAAATCACCTCTAAATGCAGCCCCCTCCATTCAAAGTCACCTCTAAATGCAGCCCCCTCTATTCAGTCACCTCTAAATGCAGCCCCCTCCATTCAAAGTCACCTCTAAATGCAGCCCCCTCTATTCAGTCACCTCTAAATGCAGCCCCCTCCATTCAAAGTCACCTCTAAATGCAGTCCACTCCATTCAGTCACCTTTAAATGCAGCCCCCTCCATTCAAAGTCACCTCTAAATGCTGCCCCCTCCATTCAAAGTCACCTCTAAATGCTGCCCCCTCCATTCAAAGTCACCTCTAAATGCAGCCCCCTCCATTCAAAGTCACCTCTAAATGCTGCCCGCTTCATTCAAAGGCACCTCTAAATGCTGCCCGCTTCATTCAAAGGCACCTCTAAATGCAGCCCCCTCTATTCAAAGTCACCTCTAAATGCAGCCCAAAGTCACCTCTAAATGCAGCCCCCTCTATTCAGTCACCTCTAAATGCTGCCCCCTTCATTCAAAGTCACCTCTAAAATGCAGCCCCCTCTATTCAGTCACCTCTAAATGCAGCCCCCCTCCATTCAAAGTCACCTCTAAATGCAGCCCCCTCCATTCAAAGTCACCTCTAAATGCAGCCCCCTCTAAATGCAGCCCCCTCCATTCAAAGTCACCTCTAAATGCAGCCCCCTCTAAATGCAGCCCCTCCATTCAAAGTCACCTCTAAATGCAGCCCCTCCCTATATTCAGTCACCTCTAAATGCAGCCCCCTCCATTCAGTTACCTCTAAATGCAGCCCCCTCCATTTAAAGTCACCTCTAAATGCAGCCCCCCCATTCAAAGTCACCTCTAAATGCAGCCCCTCCCTATATTCAGTCACCTCTAAATGCAGCCCCCTCCATTCAAAGTTACCTCTAAATGCAGCCCCCTCCATTTAAAGTCACCTCTAAATGCAGCCCCCTCCATTTAAAGTCACCTCTAAATGCAGCCCCCCATTCAAAGTCACCTCTAAATGCAGCCCCCTCTATTCAGTCACCTCTAAATGCAGCCCCCCTCCATTCAAAGTCACCTCTAAATGCAGTCCACTCCATTCAGTCACCTTTAAATGCAGCCCCCTTCATTCAGTCACCTCTAAATGCTGCCCCCTTCATTCAAAGTCACCTCTAAATGCTGCCCCCTCCATTCAAAGTCACCTCTAAATGCTGCCCCCTTCATTCGAAGTCACCTCTAAATGATGCCCCCTTCATTCAAAGTCACCTCTAAATGCAGCCCCCTCTATTCAGTCACCTCTAAATGCAGCCCCCCCCCATTCAAAGTCACCTCTAAATGCAGCCCCCTCCATTTAAAGTCACCTCTAAATGTCCCTTTGTTCAAAGTCACCTCTAAATGCAGAAGTCACCTCCCAAATGCAGCCCACTCCCTCCTCCAAAGTCTACTTCACTTGCCCATGCAATTGCATTTCATAAGTGTAGGATCCATGGCTATTATTAAGTTCCTAGTGCATGCAAATATTAATTACATAGTAAAAGTGGGGGACTCCCCCCCCCCCCCAAGTTCAGGGTAAGTCAAACAAGCTGTGATGGAGATCCAGAAGAAGTGAAAGAGATACAAATGTCAGGACAAGGTGGTACAATGGAAGCCAAGACTCCGCCTCCAACCAATTAACAAGCCTTAGCAGATGACGATTTGCAGACTTCTAGCAAGTTGGATCTTATGACAATTATGGCATCATTAGCTCTCATCCTTCTCATTTCAAGTACTCAGTACTCAGCTGGAGCAGTCACTTGTAGCAAAGCCAGTCACCCGTGCAAGATTCAGAGGCATTCCCACCATACTTTCATCTGACGGAGAAAGCCACCATGCAAGATCACTAAGCCACCATGCAAGATCACTAAGTCACCATGCAAGATCACTAGCCACCATGCAAGATCACTAAGCCACCATGCAAGATCACTAAGCCACCATGCAAGATCACTAAGCCACCATGCAAGATCACTAAGCCACCATGCAAGATCACTGAGCCACCATGCAAGATCACTAAGCCACCATGCAAGATCACTAAGTCACCATGCAAGATCACTAAGCCACCATGCAAGATCACTAAGCCACCATGCAAGATCACTAGCCACCATGCAAGATCACTAAGCCACCATGCAAGATCACTGAGCCACCATGCAAGATCACTGAGCCACCATGCAAGATCACTGAGCCACCATGCAAGATCACTAAGCCACCATGCAAGATCACTAAGCCACCATGCAAGATCACTAGCCACCATGCAAGATCACTAAGCCACCATGCAAGATCACTAAGCCACCATGCAAGATCACTAAGCCACCATGCAAGATCACTAAGCCACCATGCAAGATCACTAGCCACCATGCAACTAGCCACCATGCAAGATCACTAAGCCACCATGCAAGATCACTAAGCCACCATGCAAGATCACTAGCCACCATGCAACTAGCCACCATGCAAGATCACTAAGCCACCATTCAAGATCACTAAGCCACCATGCAAGATCACTAAGTCACCATGCAAGATCACTAAGCAACCATGAGATAGCTCCTTTGGTTGTACACATCATCGTTCGATCAAAAGGTGCGACTACACAGGAAACATGCCAGTTTCACACCACTGTCCGTTGCCATAGCCACAACTAGAAAGCTGCCTCTAGAAGAGGCAGTATAAATTAGACGGGATATAAAACGCTATATTTTAATTAACCAGGCCCGTCAGAAAAGAAACCAAACGTGTATTAGTCAATGTCGACCACAAATATTTAGAAGACATTTTGCCTTACAAAATCATGTACACCAAATATATATTACCTCCACCCCCCCCCCCCCAATATTGGTGTCCAGTACATGAACAGGTAAAGGGTCATCATAATTTCCCAGTAGTAAACCATTGTGTACAAGTTATGTTATGAAGAAAGAAGAAAAAGGCCGATGATAGATAGATAGATAATACCCACAGTTTTGTGGGTATTTTATGATGCCAGGAAGCGGCCAAAGTGAGTTTCGGCTTCAATATGGGCATCTTTTTGTCATCTTGAAATCTTCCATTTTGAAATGGGGGTCAACCAAAATGTAGGCAGTGTCACCGCACTCTCCGATAAGCCACGTCCACAGAGTTGCTAGGGTGTGCTCTGCTGGATCGTCCCAAGAGAGACTTGTAAAGCCATCACAACATGTCCGTTGGTTGCTACCACATCCTGTCAGGTGCACAGGGTGTGGTCAACACCTGCACACACTATTTAAATCTCGTATATTAGTAATGACAGACTGGCTGGCCAAATTATCCCAAAGCTGAACTCGATATTTACACTCCAAAATACATAAAGGCAATCATAAAACGCCTCCAGTCATAGTGTAACCACACCCACCTGTGCAATGTCGTCTTTGTACATGGTCCTCTTGATGCGCACCCATGACCCTCGCTTCAGTGCCGTTGAGTCCTTCACCACACGAAGAACGTCCGTCATTTCTCGAATGGGTACCATGAGCTGCTGCCACTTGCCGATACGAAGATTACCAATGTCCTCTATGGCCTGCTTCACATACTGCTGCTTGTAGGATTCGATATAGATGTAGCCTTTTAACCCCTCCACGGCCACCACACTCTTAACTTGAAGGGGCTAGAGGAGAGAAGGGGTTAATGACAATTACATTGAGTTATACCACACTCTTAACTTGAAGGGGCTAGAGGAGAGAAGGGGTTAATGACAATTACATTGAGTTATATCCAAGCAAGCACCATATAATATTTGTGAATTTGTGATGAGGATCTGAAGAAAGAGATCAAGGTACGGAATCATCACTGGCATCGGACCAAAGAACACACAATCGCCTACAGAATGGAACTTGAATCAGCTCGTAAATCTAATCCAAACGTGAAAGCCTGAAGGCTAAGGCCAAAGCATCAGTTGGTACTGAAAAGTATAAATTACAAAGACCTTCTCAATAATCAACTTGAACTTTTTACTCTCTCGACGTTTCGACTAGGTGCTCTAGCCCTCATCATTATTCCTGATGAAGGCTAGAACATCTAGTCATTATTCCTGATGAAGGCTAGAGCATCTAGTCATTATTCTCCTGATAAAGGTTGGAGCATCTAGTCATTATTCCTGATGAAGGCTAGAGCATCTAGTCATTATTCCTGATGAAGGCTAGAACATCTAGTCATTATTCCTGATGAAGGCTAGAGCATCTAGTCATTATTCCTGATGAAGGCTAGAACATCTAGTCATTATTCCTGATGAAGGCTAGAGCATCTAGTCATTAATCCTGATGGAGGCTAGAGCATCTAGTCATTATTCCTGATGAAGGCTAGAGCATCTAGTCATTATTCCTGATGAAGGTTGGAGCATCTAGTCATTATTCCTGATGAAGGCTAGAGCATCTAGTCATTATTCCTGATGAAGGCTAGAGCATCTAGTCATTATTCCTGATGAAGGTTGGAGCATCTAGTCATTATTCCTGATGAAGGCTAGAGCATCTAGTCATTATTCCTGATGAAGGCTAGAACATCTAGTCATTATTCCTGATGAAGGCTAGAACATCTAGTCATTATTCCTGATGAGGGCTAGAGCATCTAGTTGAAATGTCAAGAGAGTAAATTTCAAGTTGATTATTGAGAAGGTCTTTGTAATTTCGTTGAGAGTTCATTGAGAGTATAAATTGACATTTTCTCAGATCTAGTGGCATATCCATCACAACTCACTCTTAGCTACAGCTTTACTTAGGAAATGATTACACTCGAGTGTTCAATACTTACAGATTCACCGAATTGCAAGGCAAGAAACTTGCGCATCAGTATAATAGCAGTCTCCTTCTCAGTGCCTATGTGGCATTTAATGCTCCACAAGTTAGGATCTCTGGAGGAGAGGGCAGGTGAGGTAAGAAAGACAGGTGAAGAGAGAGAGAGGAATGGTGAGCGAGACAAGAGGTGATGGCGAACAGGGGAAGGAAGAAGAGAAAGAGGGGGAAGAAGAGGATAAGAAAGGAAGGAGAGGTAGAGGTGAGAGAGTGGAAAACACAATGGGAATGACCGATCAACGAGAGATGGACAGAGAGAGAGAGAAGGGTGCAACGATGGGGAAAGAAGAAATGAAGAGCTCATGGAAGGGAAGGAAGGAAGGAGTGAACCGAGCAAGTGGCATATTTTTTGGAACCTTACTTCACTCCTGGGAGCAATCTCTGCTGCTGTATCCGAACATCTTCTGCAGATTCATCGTAACTGCACACGCAAGATTAATTAATTTCCACTTACATCGAGGGACATCACATGCACTCATGTGCAGGTCATGTGACAGACCACACATAACACATGCTGACCTTGCAGTGGTGGAGCTGGCGTACTTCTTGCGATAATACTCTTCCAACCTATCCTCATTGTCCTCGGTTAGGAGGCGGTTGATGTCCAAAGTGCGTTGATTCTACGTACAAGACAGAGCAGGTTATTACACCAGAGCTTGGCTACAATGAACAGATAAGGAGGGATATTTATGAAGTTAATTTTTTTAATATATTCAGTTGATGACAAACAAGAATTCACGGGGAGAATATTCTTGGATTGCGTGGCATATGTATTAGGAATCATACCAAGCTCTATTACTCACCATCGTGGCATATATATTAGGAACCATACCAAGCTCTATTACTCACCATCCTGCCTACTCGCAGGATGGATTCTAGTTATGAAGTCTACAGATACTTAAATATCCCACTAGAAATCATCTTCCTAACTCTTCCCCTCCTGAAACTGCCTACACACTGCGAAGCTAGGGAGGCAACATATCCAGCAACAGAACAGCTGAGTCTTTTCCAGTCAGTCACTCAGTATTTGCACTAATATATTTATATATAAATAAATATCAATATGAGTGACTGACTATGGAAAAGACCCAGCTATATATATGTAAATGATATCACTGCTATAATAATAATTGCATCCATAAATAATTTAAAAAATAATAAAATAATAACGATAATAACATTTGATAATAACAATTTAATAATAACGACGACAACAAGAAAAATAGATAATATAATAATAATAATAATAATAATATATATATACACGCATATTTACAAGTTATCCAAACATAGTGGCATTTTCACACCAACTGCTAATTTTGGGGAAAATAAACACAATAAACACAATAATAGAATAATAACAATTACTATTATAATAATAAATAAAAATAAAAATAATAATAATAATTAATAATAATAAAATAATATTAATAATAATAACATAATAATAATATAATTACAATAATAAAAAAAATTTAACATCACTTTTAACATCATCATAATCATCATCATCATCATCATAATAATAATATTTAAAAAAAGTTTACCCCCCCCCCCCCCCCCCCCCCAGAGGTACTCACGCTAGCGGCTCTTTCCTCCAGTTTTGGGTCATAGAGTCCCTCTGCAGTGGAAGAGAATGTATAAAGTAAGCTAAAGTACGCCTACCAAGTCAAGTGATTAAATGAACCTTTGTCAATGAGGAGAGGGTCAAATCCTTCCTCTGCATCTCCTTCATCCTCTTCGTCATCGTTTTCCTCTGTAACGTGGCATAATTTGAGGTAACACTGCATAATTATTCATACATCAAAATCCAAGTGGTGTAACTAGAGATAACATGTAATCGAGATAACGCTATTATCGATGACTACAAAATCTGGCAAAACCAGAGCAACATGCAATAACTAACATAATCAGAGGCCTCTAGTTCGGCACATAGTAACCTAAGCTTAGCTGATGGCCCTCAAGTATTATAACCATGTTCTAAATAATGCACATCACCATTAACAATTGTGCACCTGCTTCGTCTATGAAGAAAGCATTTCTAGGTTTCTTGGGGATACGCTCCTCATAATCCTCCTCCTCTTCTTCTTCCTCCTCCTCTTCTTCTTCCTCCTTTGATAATTGGACAAAGAGTTAGCCAGTAACGTTCCTTTCACTACAGAATCTAACTCACTTCACTATCACCCTCGCTCCCAGTTACATCGTCACTGTCCACGTCAGACATTTCGAAAGTCACTCAGGGAAGTGAAGCTGGGATAAAAGTCATAAAGACGGACAGACAAGAGTAGATACACGTGATTTAATATCTTGGACCTTTGACCTCGCAGCCGTGCTCCAGATTTCATTTACCCGTTTTCACTTGCTTTCGCCCTCTCCAGAACAAGCATGCAGAATCCTTACCCCTCTGCGGTAAGTTTAATACCATCTGCCTCTTCTCACTTGCGCTGAGTTAACTTACCTCGTGGCTACTTTCTATTCCGTGTTTCTATTTCATGTATAATTATTGTTATAGTCGAACTCCTTTCATCCGCGATATCCTCTCATGAGAAATGCCTCGCCCCCAACCCCTTCCAACCAGCAGATGGGAGGAGGGATTGGGGTAACTATGATGGATAATAATTCAGGAACTGGGAATGTGAATCTGTCCCACGATCAGATGTCAAACATGCTTCCTTCCTCTTCAACCCTTCCATCCCCAGCTTCAGCCCCTCCTAATTCTATGGGCCTGTCTGGTCCCGGAACTAATATAATGGCATCGTACAGCATTGGAACCACAAGCTCTTCCCTCACCACGAGCATTGCCAACTCGGCAGCTAACCGAAACGTCATGGCAACGTCAAATGCTACAAATTCTAATTCGGGACTGAACCGGGAGCAGGTATACTCTTGGATTCAGGAATTAAGTGCACCTGATACGAGGGAACGAGTGCTGATTGAGTTGAGTAGAAAGAGAGAGCTGCTTCCAGACCTTGCGCCCATGCTCTGGCATTCGTTTGGTGCCATCGCTGCTCTCTTGCAGGAGATTGTCATGATCTATCCAGTCATCAACCCTCCTACTCTAAATGTTAGTCACTACTCGTGCTAGCTGATCTTAAGTATATTACAGAAGAGGTTGTGCATGCATACTTTGAACCATATTTGCTCGGAGAAATCATCTTCCAGAATGTCTGGTATACGTTAAAAAATATCATAGCATTATGCATGCACAATCTCTTCTTATTAAAATGCAAGATTTTGTACATCTATCTTTAGAAAGGTGCATCTCTTGGCCCTAGTGATTTTGTGTAATTATTGGTTTAAACTGATGTATAGGTAATCAAAACAAAGCCATCCATGCAGATACAGTTTTTTGTGCTCTAGAACTGAAGTAAGATCTATTTCTTTGAGTATCCAGTTGGTGTTCCTACCTAGATTAGAGTGTTGTAGATTGAAGAAGACTGCTGGGATTTACTCGGACACAAATCCTGGTCGCTACTTGCTTCCCAGTGGACCAATAAAAGTATTGTTTCAATGTGGTGGAGATGCTGCATACATAACACAGGCACTAAGCAACAGTGTCACCATGTGAGCCCAGCGACGGCACTATGCATGTGCCTCTGTTTGCATGCCTCATCATTGTGCCAACTTTGGTATAGGTCATCAAGAAGGACCGTCTTGAGGGATATTTCCAGCGAACTTTGATACAGGTGGATTCTTGAGGGAGATTTGCAGTGAACTTTGATACAAGTCTTTAAGATTCTTGAGGGAGATTTCCAGGAACTTTGATACAGGTCATCATGGATTCTTGAGGGATATTTCCAGGAAGTTTGATACAGGTCATCATGGATTCTTGAGGGATATTTCCAGAGAACTTTGATACAGGTCTTCAAGAAGAATTCTTGAAGGATATTTCCAGGAACTTTGATACAGGTCTTCAAGATTCTTGAGGGATATTTCCAGGAATTTTGATACAGGTCTTCAAGAAGGATTCTTGAGGGATATTTCCAGAGAACTTTGACACAGGTCTTCAAGAAGGACCACCTTGAGGGATATTTCCGAGTGGTTCAATGTTCATGGGGTTAGAATCCAATCTGCTAATTTAATGGTGAAGAGTGTGGTTGAAGAGGAGCAGAGTGTGCTGGGGTTCTCCGCAGACAAATGTTTCTCCCTGCGAATTCTTCTGTTTCTCACAATCTGTGAATATTGAACTCCTCGTAAATATCCTTCCATACTGAATCTTCTGATTCTGGTTAGTTAATCTTAGGACGAATTGCTCTACAACTTTCATCCAAAGCATCGTCCACAAGCCCTCACCCACACCGAGAACAAAGGTCTGGGTGGTGCTGGTTCAAAGTGAGGCAGCTCCAGCACTATCGACAGTTTTACGTCCATTATGAGGTGCCTTGACAATGTGTGAATGGAAGGCAGTTACACACATGTGAGACCATTCAATGAAGTGTTTGTCTGTTGGTGATGCGACTGAGAGCAGAGGGAAACAGGAACTAAAAATGGTGCTCGTGGTCAATTTAGCTTTGTGAAGTTCTACAGTGATAGCTCCAACAGAGGCCATGCTCAATTGAGATAAGCTTACAGTCTTGAAGGACCATTGAGATCTTCCTAGAATCTTTCTGACAACTTGGCAGCTTTGGTTTTCATGAGAGTGTGTCCTGTCCTGTATTCACGGAGCAGGGGAAATATCGAGAACAATGGTGTCCATGGAAAGTTAATGACCAAACCACATGATGAAGTCGACGACTCAAATGTAAATTCCTAAAGCTTTAACCATGATGTCAGCTCTAACTCATAGTTTATAACTGAAGTGGCTGAAGCTATTACACTGCCATTTTTCAACCAATGAACTTCTCCACCCTATAATTCATCCGTCCAATTTAACAGGGATGATACTGTCAGCGAAAGGCTTCTTCACCACCATAGCTGACAGCGAAAGGTTTCTTCACCAGCACAGCTGACACGTTCGCTCAAGACTCCTCCCACTTCTTGTACGTTGGCCTATCTGGACTGGACATGACAGACGAACCTCTCTCCTGCCTCCTCAATCCATTTCCTTGATGCTTGAGGTGTTTTGTGTTGGCTCCCTCAACTTCAAGCTTCTCAGCGAGACTGGAGTGCACATCGGTATGTGGCTTTGGGACGAATGATTATAGTTTTCTTTCCATTGCTTGCACATGCTCAGTGTGGGCCAGAGATGTGTAGTCATAACACACCACATGTCAAGCGTGGTTAATAAGTGAAGACTCGAGTCGAGTGTAGGGTTAAATTGTGTGTACTAGTGGATGGCACGTGCTAAGTACATACACCGACGACCTTTGTTGGAGAAAATGTACGGCACATCTGGAGCTACGCTGTTGGTATAATTATAATTAGAAGTAGTTGCTAATTAGAAGTAGTTGCTAATTAGAAGAAGTTGCTAAAATTAGGTTGCCTCTCTCTGACATTCCAATGTGCCACTCGGTGATGGCGATCGCAGGATTTCATGCTTGGCTTCTTGACTTACAGTGGAATTGGTTACCTGCGCTGCTCTTCCATCTCGACACCAACTGAAAGCCATTCCCATCATCGTGCTTCGTAGTGGCCCGTCTCAAAAGCAATCTACAAATTTCAAAGTTTGCCGTGTTCTATCATCGTTTACATTGAGTGTCGAGTTTGTCTGTCATTATTCCATGAATCTCATTATAACAGTGGGATATAATTAACACCTGTGTGATACCTTTATAAACAACCCTTGTGAGACATATCACTGATCCACTTTTTGTTATGTTAAGCCAGTGGATCCAAAGCGTGTCCTATGTAGACAAACCAGCTATACGCTTTCTTCATCGGAACCAACTCGTCTGTGACATCAGAATGTTATTCTAAACAAGCGGACGTTAGTGATGACGAATGGCTCTATTCCTTCATACAAATTACATGTTTGTTTCAACGCATTGCAGGCTCAGCAGTCTAACCGAGTGTGTAATGCGCTGGCTCTACTTCAGTGTGTGGCATCTCATCCAGAAACAAGATCAGCATTCTTAAATGGTCAGTGAACAAGGAAAAAATTATGCTCGCCAATCTGTGATCAGCTTGTTAATGTGTTGTGTGTCTTTACCGTAGCTCATATTCCGTTGTTCCTCTACCCATTCCTCCACACTGTGAGTAAGTCGAGACCTTTCGAATACCTCCGACTAACCAGTCTTGGAGTAGTGGGTGCATTGGTCAAGGTATAGAGATATATATGATACTGTTGTTATTATTTATTATTATTTTCATTATCGTCATTATTATTATTGTTGTTGTCATCGTTATCATCACAATTATTATTTCATTGTCATTATCATTATTATCATTATCGTCGTCCTCATAATTATTATTATTATTGTTGTTATCATTATCATCATCATTATTATTATTGTCATCATCATTATAATTACAATAACCTTCTCAATAATCAACATGAAATTGTGTTCTCTCCACGTTTCGACTAGATGCTCTAGCCTTCATCAGGAATAATTATCATCGTTATTATTTTATTTTGAAACATTCGGATGCAGACCGATGAGCAGGATGTTATCAATTTCCTACTGACGACGGAGATTATCCCTCTCTGCCTGCGAATAATGGAAATGGGAAGTGAGCTGTCCAAGACTGTTGCCACGTTTATCCTGCAGAAGATACTGCTGGACGAAACAGGCCTGTCTTATATTTGCCAGACATTTGAACGGTTTTCACACGTGTCTGGTGTGCTGGTAAACTCACATCCTTGATCATTATGAAAGTGGACGTTGCTTCAATTTTTGTTCACGTTTTGCTACTTTTCATTCAGGCCAAGATGGTACAGCAGTTGGGGAAAGATCCATCCACCAGACTCTTAAAGCATGTTGTCCGGTGTTACCTCCGACTCTCGGACAACTTGAGGTACTATTGGAAGCATTTATATATGTGGTTGCATGTGTGTGTGTAAATACAAGGCGATATTGTATTATCATTCCTTATTCTCTTGCAGAGCCAGAGAAGCTTTGAGGGCATGCCTTCCGGAGCAGCTGAAAGACAGTACTTTCTTTTCTATCCTCAAGGACGATAGCACTACCAAGAAGTGGCTCTCCCAGCTTCTCCAAAACCTAGGAATAGAATCAATGTTGGTGACTGCAACCACTAGTGTATCAACTCTACCTACAGCCACATCATAGTAGAGTGTAGTCTTGAATAGCACACATCTTGTTTGTAAATTGCATCTGATGATCTCATACAAGTTCTTTATGACACCATTTTGTGATGTTCAGGTCCTATTTATGTTGTATCTACATTGGCTATAGGTTTTCATCAGGTCTTGGTAAAGATAACACAAATATAAAGATAACAGAAACAGCTACAGTAATTCCCTAGCTACTTATACATAGTTATACATAGTTATACCAGCTACCAATTAACGAGCTAGTAGGTGTTAAAAAAGGTAAGAAGTGGATCACACGTTAGTTAGTGATGTAATTCGAGTTTCCGCGCGCATTGGAGCCTCTGGCTAGGGCTCCGCGATATATCCATTCTATTTATAGAACTGCTATATTTACGTTTGAATTTCCCCCGAGTTCTTGCAACGTCATATCTTCCACGGCTGCCTGTACAGTTTATGGAACTTCGAAAGGGAGTTTATCCAAAATTACAAAGCACTACAGGTAGTATCCTCCTAGAAGAAGTGAAGCTGTATTCGGTCTACTATACGTAAAGAAGTACCTAGTTTTTATTTAATAAATAATAGGTGAGTCGTACAAGCTTAGAAAGTCCTCTTCCTTTACACTGTGGGGTTTTGTGTATTTGAACTAGAATGTTACACATATCCATGATACCACCTGGTCATGGGTATGGTAGTGTTATTGCTGTTATAATGCTATTTTCTGGCTAAGAGGTGTGTGTGTGAGGAAGGGTGGGTTTGGTAAAGTGTGTGCTAGGGATAGGTGTGGTACTGTCTTGGCTTGGCTACAGTATGTGTGCTGGTTATACAATAAAGACTGCTGTTATGTGTTCACTCTGTCAATTTTGCTTTCTTCTTTCCCTCTCAAATGCTATTTTCATAAAGCTATGGCTCTGCCTTTTGATAATCATAGCTAAAGGCTTTTTATGAGCATAGCCCCCTTTGTCTCATGGATGAGTGTTCACCTTTGTCAAACAGTGTCCATTTGTTCCTGGTACACATGACCTTGTGTAAGTCGGCTTTTGGTTCAATACTGGAAAGATATTGTCCAGTGAGTGCATGTCTTGTCAAGACTGGACTGCCATTCAATGCAAAACTGAGTTCATTTTCCTCCAGCTTTGTCAGCATCCATCAGTGCAGAAAAAATTAAAGACATACAACACAACAGCAATGTAATCCTTGTTTTTCAGGCTTTATGAAAATTATAGGGGCTGGGAAAACATGTGGAACTTGATTGTCACACTCTTAATGTCAATTCCAGGGGTGTCGGGGAGGATGCTAACCAGCCTCCCCTGAAAGAAATTATGGGCATTGTTGTTGTACTTCTAGTCTTATGCAGGGAAGTTGAAGTGCATGTAGGTATGTGTCTGCACTATTAGTGATCAGAGAAGAGACACAGTTTGTGCATCAGTGCGTTAATCGTAATAGTAACTGGGTTGACGTTAAGTTGTTAGGACTGAGCAAACACTCAATGTCAATGCCAAGCATTGGGTGAACGTGCAGTGCATGGCTACATACGTGCGGACACATACCGCTATGGATGGTGTTGTTTCTTCCTTTGCCACCTCAAAATTCGCAAAGACGCATTGTTTTCTGATTCTTTCTTCGAACTTGTAGCTTTCTTTTTCTCGACTTTGTCTCCAAACAGCATTTTTCTTCATGCCGAGTCGTGCGCAGCAGTGCTGTGTGACGATTTGGTAAGCTGCTTTAGTCAATGCCACAATCTAGCGTTGTGAAAAACATTGAACTGTCAAAGCACCCCAAAATTGAGAGCATGTCTGAGCAGTGTGACTCGCTCGCTAACGATGTTCGTGCATGATGCATTGCCTCTCCTCCATCATAGCCTCAGATTTTCAATCACCAATCTCTCGGTTCACTCGACAAATATTAATATGTAACTTGCTTCAACAGTGTACAGAGGTTAGACGTTTCCGCTTCGAGCAAAGCAGGGTTAAGAAATCGAGTTTGTTTGCACACACACAAAGTGCACACACGCACATACACTCTTATTCCAGGCACAAAATAGTGAAATATCACCTTTATTATGTACCATCTTATGCTGCTCCAAGAAAACATCTTAGGAACATTTTATGGCATTTTGCTGCCGTCATTATTGCTGCAAAATTATAGTGCCTTGTCAATCTAGCAGGCCAGGTCTATAAAGCTAGTTATCTCTAATTACAGTATGACTCTGCCTACTTCAAGAGCTTTTGTTGTGCTGAGCATGCATAGTCCATCGGCTACAGTTAGTGTTTAGTACAGTGAATATATCTCGTGCAGCGGGAAAACGTGTTCGAAGGATATCAAAAACTTCAGACTTGCCTAGAGTACCTCCACATGTAAATGCATAGGCAAGCGATTATCATTGCTGCTAGTGCATAGTAAAAAGGGAGTGGTGTGCTCTATTTGGTCACTATGTTTATCAAGTTATTGGCTAAGTGGTGTGTTTATTTTGAAGCCTCTCACTTTATTTTATTCATGTCGTCCCAACATTACCCTTTCTTAGGGTGTGTAAGGTCTAGAGGGCTACCTGCGGTCACCTTGTAGATAGGGCAGGGCTAGGGTTCAGGCTGGTGCTCTGCTTTCTGGTCTGGGACAGTCCAGGGTATGGACTAAGTTCTTCTTCATTAACTATTAATATTTATCCCTCTTTCCTTCTCCAGGTAGAATTGATTGGAGTTATTGATTGAGTCTCTCGCCCCCTGTGGTTGGCTGGATAACAATGGGGAAGGCTTTAGCAAAGCTCTTTGGGAAGAAGGACATGAGGATATTGATGCTGGGACTAGATGCTGCTGGAAAGACAAGTATCCTTACTTATTATATATTATACCTACACACCAACTAGGTTGTAACAACTGTACCATTTTTGAGCATGTATGTGTGTGTGTGCATTGTGCGTGTAAATGCCATGCTGGACACAAATGAGTGTTGTCTAAGGAAAGTGATAACTGTTAAGAACTAGGCGTACCTTTTCTGATTGTCTGTCCAAGAAATCCTATGAATTCTTTTGACCAGAATAAAGGAATTGGACATCTCTAGAGGTCAATGCCAATGCTGCCACTTCATTACCCATCTAGTAGTGTGATCCTTTACCTCCTTGACTCAGAGCTAGAGAGGACCATTGCCACCCCGAGCCTGACAGCTTAATCTTTTAACCAGACCCAAAGAGCCTAAACCATTGCCCAGAGCTTGACAGCATAATCCTTTCCCCAGAGCATGAGAGCTTGGACCTTAGCCACCCAGAGCTTGATAGCCTCTCAAAGCCAGAGAGCCGAAAGTTTTTCCCATATCTTGATGGCCAGAGCATGAGAGCTTGGACCTTAGCCACCCAGAGCTTGATAGCCTCTCAAAGCCAGAGAGCCGAAAGTTTTTCCCATATCTTGATGGCATAACTTTTTCCCAGAGAACCTTTGCCCTAGCCTGACAGCCTTTCCCCCCCCCCCCTTTTTTTTTCTTGTTCTTTTTTTTTTTATACCCAGAGACAGGAAGCCTAATCCTTTAGACAGATAGCCTAAATCTTTTAAACCTGCCTGTACCTTGGGAGTATTAGACATTGTGCATGATTTTGCGAGTTGTGTACAGTAACAAAGTGGGTTGGTTTTTGGGGCGACAAACTTGGGAGTAATTTTCTCCGTTGAGTTTCTCATTTGCAAAACAAGTAGGACAGTGGTATTGGTTCCCAAGAGAATGTGCTGTCTTAATAAGGTGGTGGGATGAATATTTATTGTGTAAGAGAGCAGGCTATGGTATTTCATTGTGTAAAAAAGCAAAACGAGTGTAGTATTGTACTCACAGTTGATGTCAGGTATAAAGGGACAAGTGTGTCTCTCCGTCCACAAGAACATCGTCTCTCTGGAGTTGTGTTCCTTGACCTATTTCCAATCCATCATCAGCCATCCTCTACAAATTGAAGTTAGGCCAATCAGTCACAACCATACCTACTGTAGGATTCAATGTGGAAACAGTGACCTACAAGAACGTTAAATTCAATGTTTGGGTAAGAGCTAAAGCAACTAATATTGAGGACTCTGGTCGTTGGGCTCGCCCACTGTTATAAATCATGCCCCAGTGACTTGCGACTTGTATAGATTTGTAGTGGGTATAGCAGAAGGAAGGAATTTCTTTAGTTCTGTCATTAATAATGCTGAGCTCAACACCCACACTGTTATGGCCAAACTTCTGTCATGTTTGGTACAGGTCAGTAACCTTGGCACTTGTATTGATTCGTGGTGGGGCTAGAGGAAGGAAGGTGTTCCTTTGAGACTAGATTTTGTCCTTCACCTCGAATGAAGAAAGACAGAGCACACGTGCATGATTAACGAGTCTTTTGAAGGCAAATGTCATCTCAATTGATCTGTCATTCTGACTAGTAATATATGCTTAGGTACCTGCTGCTACATGTGATGTTTTAATTGAGAGGTGAAGCCGTGCCTGGATACGGGCATGGTTATAGCCTGCTGCATGCCCTCTTTTGACATTTCTTGGCTCAAACACGTGTTTGCCAGTGGACAAGTATGGGCCACTTCTGGTTCTACCAAGTGATGGTGAACAGGGGGGGGTCTTTCCGCGATATTCAACACTCCAGGACGATGTTGTTCTACAAAAATACTGGGGGATACCGTTGTCTGAGCTTCACATAGATCTTGGACTCCTCGAATGTTAATCTACTCCCCCTTTCCTCAATCTTGTTATGGGGCGTTAGCATTATCGTATCCCTAGCACAATATGACCCTCAAGAAGAACTTGATATTGAAGATGGCCATGTTTTAAACGATGACTCAAACCCACCAACACAATGACTTTTTTTCTTTTTTTCTTTTTTTCTTGCCTCGCAAGAGATGCCAAGCTGGCAAGATATATATCGAAAGTGCCCATCATTATTTAGAAGTGCACTATCGTTATTGAGAAGTGTGCCATCATTGAGTGTGCATCGTTATCGAGAAATACGCCATCATATTTAAAAGTGCCCTATCAATATTGAGAAGTACGCCATCGTTATCTAGAAGTGCACCATCATTATCTAGAAGTGCACCATCATTATCTAGAAGTGATCATCATTATCTAGAAGTGCACCATCATTATCTAGAAGTGCATCATCATTATCTAGAAGTGCATCATCATTATCTAGAAGTGCATCATCATTATCTAGAAGTGATCATCATTATCTAGAAGTGCATCATCATTATCTAGAAGTGCATCATTATCTAGAAGTGCATCATTATCTAGAAGTGCACCATCATTATCTAGAAGTGATCATCATTATCTAGAAGTGCATCATTATCTAGAAGTGCACCATCATTATCTAGAAGTGATCATCATTATCTAGAAGTGCATCATTATCTAGAAGTGCACCATCATTATCTAGAAGTGATCATCATTATCTAGAAGTGCACCATCATTATCTAGAAGTGATCATCATTATCTAGAAGTGCATCATCATTATCTAGAAGTGATCATCATTATCTAGAAGTGCACCATCATTATCTAGAAGTGCATCATCATTATCTAGAAGTGCATCATCATTATCTAGAAGTGCATCATCATTATCTAGAAGTGCATCATTATCTAGAAGTGCACCATCATTATCTAGAAGTGCATCATCATTATCTAGACATCATCATTATCTAGAAGTGCACCATCATTATCTAGAAGTGCATCATTATCTAGAAGTGCACCATCATTATCTAGAAGTGATCATCATTATCTAGAAGTGCATCATCATTATCTAGAAGTGCACCATCATTATCTAGAAGTGCACCATCATTATCTAGAAGTGCATCATCATTATCTAGAAGTGCACCATCATTATCTAGAAGTGCATCATCATTATCTAGAAGTGCACCATCATTATCTAGAAGTGCATCATCATTATCTAGAAGTGCATCATCATTAGCAGACGTGCACCATTGTTATCTAGAAGTGCACCATTATTATTTAGAAGTGTGCCATCGTTGCTGAAAAGTGCCCCATTGTTATTGAGAAGTGCCTCATCATTATTGAGAAGTGTACCATCGTTATTGAAAAGTGTCCCCATCATTATTGAGAAGTATGTCCCATCATTATTGAGAAGTAAGTGTGCCATCGTTGTTGAGAAGTGCACCATCATTATTTAGAAATGCCTCAAAAACTGCGCCTTCGTCATTGACCGTCATCGTTCTCAATCCTGAGCATCGTCAGGTGTGATGAATGTATGGATTACTATATGAGATACCCTCAAGGTAGAATAAGCACAAAGATTACAAGTCTTCTCATAACTATGGCCGTGCAGTGCTCACAAATCATTTTAGTCTTGATCTACAAACAGCATGTTGATTGGTATATGGGACCTGTCTGCATTACGTTACTCCCTCAGCCATGATCACACCAAGCTATTCTGGATTTTGTGAGGAAGTAGCGTACTGTGTGCAACATGTCCAGGACAAGTCCGGGATCAACTAGGATATGCAGAATTCAAAGTTCTTGTCGGGAGATTAGGGCTAGGATTAGGTTGACAGCAACTTCGAACTTTGGACATCCACGAATAGTCCCGGGATTGTCCATGGCACTGTAGACCAGCTGAAATGGCAGGCATCTGAGGAACAAGCGACTGTAATGTCAATGATGTTATGCGCGTCATGGACCTAGCACTGTAGACCTACCAGCCATAGAGCTTGCATTACTCTGCACAGCCATCAGGTTACCTTCTAATGCGGTCAAGACACTTGATATTGTGGCATAAAATCGTAGCATAAAAGAGCTATAAAAAATGCACGAATTATGAGTCCTCCCCTATTAGGTTTCCCCCACGAGCATTTATAAGGTTGTCACCACACCCACTTTTTCTCGAGAGTCGGGGCTGTAGCAAGGGATGTCCAGCCCTGCCAACCTGGGAGACTTGGGACTAGTTGACTCCTATCCCTGTGTTTTGCTAGAAACCCTGATACACCTCAGATAACCCCTAGCCTTACTCTGACTATAGAATAGTAGCCTTACTCTGACTATAGAATAGCCCTACTTCTGGCACTGATTCCTGGCTCCATGCTGCATAGCCCGGTCACCAACATTAGTGTTATCCCAGGATATTCTCAAGTGTCCTGGACATGTGTTATTATTGAGCACTGTCACTGATGTGCAGCTTGCCTAGGAAGCTGCAGGCATGCTTCTGATTTTGCCAGTTGCTTTCCTGGGAAATGACTGCTGGGGGAATTATCAATAGCGATTTCAACTTTGCCATTTGATTGTTCCTGAATCGTGTTTACTTGGTCAGCAGAGCAAAAAAGCCGAGTCAAGGTCAAACTACAAACCTGATATCCCATTTCCTCTCCTGTCCAGGGCTGCTGGTTCAGTGCCTGAGGGTGTGTAAGGGCTCGAGTCCCAGGGCAACCAGCTCGTGGGAGTAAACTTCAGTACACCACTTCACTCTACATGGTGACTATTATTGTGGCTCCCCTCAGTACTTGTCCTACATTTATAACTTCAATGAAGGACAATGACTGTCTAATAGGCACATAAAGGGCCTCTATGGCCACAAATTGGCCACAGATTGTCCCCCCCCCCCTTAATTAAGAGCCCTCTCAAAGCCGGAGCACAACCAACCAAATACTTTGCCGTGTCAGAGGAGAAGTCTAAATGCCAATGCTGTGATAATGAGTTGTCACACACTTCATTGGCATTCCGAGACATTACAAGACCCTGCATGGGTAAACTTGTCCATCATTGAAATCCTCCGGTGAGGAGTTGGATGGGAAACTTTGTGTTGCCGCAGGGAGCTCTGTTTGCGTTGTATTTACAATAGGATCCATGTAGCATAGGTTCACCCATATTAAAGAGAAGAAGAACAGATCACCGGTTGCACTGGCTGCTTAGGGGTGAGAACTGGCTGCTTAGGGGTGAGAACTGGCTGCTTAGGGATGAGAAATGGCTGCTTCGAGATGAGAATTGGCTGCTTAGGGGTGAGAACTGGGGTGACAACTGGCTGCATAGGGGTGAGAACTGGCATGAGAGCTGGCTACTCAGGAATGTGAACTGGCTGCTTACCTGTATGGCAAGGATGCTGGAGTTTCATTCCAACTTAGCTAACCAGTTCCTCAACATGCTCTAGTTAATTTGCGGGGACTCTGGTGCCCCTACTTGAAAGAAGACCCATCACGCAGAACTCGGAGGCCAGCTGAGGAGGTAGGCTTTCCCGTTCCAGATACTCGCTGTCTGACAAAGTGCTGAGGTTCATGCAGACTTCGCTACACTCCCAGCATGCTCTATTTCCTGTGTGAAGTTTCACTCACGCATTGCCAAATATTATTCCAGATGCAAGCAACGCCACTAATAGCAAGGGCCCTGGCCCTCTTCCACCCCTCTAGGTATATATAATATATACATATGAACTATAAACCATAACAATGCTTGTATCAGCTAAACTTCACAGCATTTTCGTCAACACATTGTCGATGCTCTCAACGAACTCTCAGTTGACATAATGAAATTACAATGATCTTCTCAATAATCATTTTTACACTCCACATTTCAACTAGATGCTTTAGCCTTGAGATGCTAGGACTCACATGAGCTTGTTATATGCCGGTATCTAGCTATTCACCACGTGATACAATTCACACTGGAACATGTGGCTGTGAACCGGATGTGTTGATCGTGGGATGTAGAAATTAGCAAGCTTGGAAATGTAATCCCTTGCATGAAATGTTGCTCAAAGTCACCTCTGCCCTGGATGTTGAGTACAAGAGTGGACTGGCTACCTAGAATGGGTGTATAGAGGAATGATAACTGACTGTGTAGAGTTAGAGATAGCTAGTGATGGGAGCATGCTGAACCCGTAAACAGTATCAGGTGTGCAAACTATGTTCTTGGAAAGTTTGAAATCCAGTTTTTGCAAGTCCTCCCTTCAGTCAGCCAGCCTGATGACCTCACCCATGTGGTGCTGATCTTCAGGAGAAGCTGCTTCCAAGGACCCTTAACAAAACCCTCCTCTCCTTCTCTCTCAGCCATACTTCCACTCGTACGTTTCCAAATTTCACAATCGAACTTGCAGGGCATCCGGTTCTGCAACCCTACAGAGGGTGGACATCTGTAAGGAACGTACATACACACACACTTCTTGCATAGCAATGAAGAGTTTGAAACAAAAGACCTGGCAAGATGTTTCAGCTGGCCACACAATGCCTTGCATTCAGTTCTAGTCTTCCTCAATGAACAGTGGGCTTTGTGTGGGACACATGAAATTTCCTTGTCAAAATATTTTGCTCCATTTTTGTTGTTATTCTTGTCCTGCTTAAAGTATATGACACTTGACCAGCTCCCCTTTTGAATGTTCAAGATAATAATGATGCTGAGTGTGGTTCATTTAGGATTGCTGAGCGGAGTGTACAAAAGTTACAGGAGGATTGTGAGGGCGGAATTCCACTGGTCATGTATGTTTTGTTTTTTAGTTGTAAGTTTGAAAGTCTTCAATGTTTAACCTTTCCCTGGCTCTTGGTTCATTCTAGAGTTGTTAGGATCCTTTGCCTGCTGCAGACACTGGTCAGCATTGCAATCACAGAAAGCATCTTTTCATGCACCTCCGATCACCCTGATCACCCTGCATTCCCTACGTGACAACAGCAGTTAGGCCTCTTGCTGGGCCAACATGCTGTCTATGGTTGTCAAACAAGTGTTGTGTTGGAGGCTATGACAACATGAATGATGAGGACCCGGTTTTTTCATGTTTCTGCTTGAGGAGGCAGGGAGATTAGAGGCAGTTATTAGAGGGTATAATGGGATACCTATTGGCTGCCTCCAGGATGTGTATTGAGGACATGGGGACTTGTAGGGTTAACTGAGGCCTAGATGTAGATTTACCCACGTGTAGGGGCTGTTTCCTACTTGAACACGAGTAGCTAACTCTACTGTTGCAGAAAACAAACTTCCAGGCAGTGGACTAGCAGTTGGGATGCAAATGGGGAATAGCTCTCGCCCATGTTGGAAAATCATTCAGCACAGAGTGTATGGATTTGTGTCTACTACTAAAGCCTGTCTGGATTTACATGCAATGAAAATGGCATAACCTTGCCGTTATGTGAAAGTGCATGTACGTCGTCTATTCCCAACTGCTGTGCTTGCTGTGATGCAAGTCATGGTTTCTAGTATGAATCCTGTTCGTCATATTAGGTGCGCAAGTTGAGGCATGGCAAAAACAAGGAATGGGATTTGTTACACCAAGCATGTTGGATGATTATGGTACTGCATTGAGTTTTTCTATTGGCTGTGATTGGAATGAGTAAAACTGTCCATGCTCCTTGCGTGGGTAGTTTGCTGTTGCAGTCTTCATTCTGCTGCTATGCTGCTTTTCAAGTTGTTGAAAGGAAGTCGTGTTGAGTTGTAGCATGCGTGAATCGCTTGGTGTGTTTAGATGAGGTTGTATACAGGAGACCAAGAGTAACTCAACTAGTAATGGCTGTAATGATTGACAAGCTTCTGTTGTGGTAACAATGTATGTATGATTACAAAGCAAAATGATGCTGTTGGGGTTTTTTAATGCGTATTTCCCTCCAAATCCCCCAAAGATGAGCTTGAAATTGAAAGAGACACTCATCACCATCAAGAATGCCATCTAAGGCTTGGCTGTTGTTTATGGTAACTTATGCCCACCCTCCTGACTCGTTGCTTGCCTGACTCGTTGCTTGCTTAGAGCAATCACGCATGCAGAGTCGACTCTGGTAAGTTTGGGTGGCCTGCCATTTCTAGATCGAGCTGGTGTACATGCAAGGACTTCTCTGTATGAGATCTCACTTGGAGGTTTGCGAAGACTGAACTGTTGGAGGCATTCCTATGCACATCACTATTTCTTGGATACTTGGTATATGAATTAATTGACTCTTAAAGTTCAGGCACTTATTCCACTTCCTTTTGTTCTTGTACTTGCCACTTCTTTTGATCTTGTAGCTGTCACTTCCTTCTGTTCAACCACTTCCTTCTGTTTCTTGTAGCTGTCACTTCCTTCTGTTCAACCACTTCCTTCTGTTCAACCACTTCCTTCTGTTCTCGTAGCTGTCATTTCCTGTAGCTCCTTCAGCTCAGCCACTTCCTTGATGATTCCTTTCTCTCCTTCGTGAGAAGTGCAGATGTTATTGTCGACGACCTGCAATCAGGCACTCGGTGCATTGAAGGTGCTTCATCATCAGTGTATAGCCCAAGTTCTAATTGGTGTGTATTCTGGAACAAGCAGAACTATCAGTGTGGCATCACATACTCCCTTCCTAGTCGTGGTTCTCGTGCTGGATGTGATAGTTCTGATGAACATGATGGTGTTGGTGCCAAATAGCATGATTGGAATTCCAATTTGTAAATGAAATGTTCAGGGTTAAGGTATGACTGTCTGGCCATCTTGGGTGGACCATGTAGCCACTACTTTCATTGGTACTACAATGCTATTCTATTCATAAACTTTGGATAGACTTGGAAGAAGTTGTTTTAGCATTGTGTGTGGTTGATATCCAGCTCAAAATAAACCTCTCTCGCTCTTTCTCTCTGAGGTTCCTTCCAAATGTGTAAGTATGGTGTAGGTGAAATTGTGCTCATTTTATCCGTGACTCCTAGATGTCCTGCAGTTAATAAGATTGGCCCCTTTCATCATCCCTAAATCTACTTCAGTTACCGCTTGCACAGTGGACAAGTAGTTATTGGCGAGTGAAGTGGACCCTCACTGTGGATGTGAATGGGAAGGTTGGTATTGGCGTGCACCACCTTATCTGTTACGTGCGTACGTTCACCCAAGATTGGTTCACCTGCCATTAATAAAATGAGCTTATGTAAACAAGAAAATGCGTCTTAGTGGGGGGAAAGATCAAGAGAACTGGCTGCACAGGAGTGTTGGAGGGCCTTATAGTTAGTAACTGTCAGGGCTAGGATTCTGGAGGTCATTATGTCATGGCTTCTCAATTCCTCACAATAGCTACTTAGTGGGTGCACTATACCTCACGAGAGAGACTAGATTGAGCTTGGCAAGGTAAAAACGCAATTCCTTATGTGTACTACCACTCATGGTGGTGCTGCTCTCTCAGACAGCGAGACGAAAGGAATGGGCTGCAGAGGAAAGGTAACTGAGCTGTTGTCGATGAAGGAGAGATGTGCTAATAATGATCGAGAATATACTCAACCCATAGCAGATCAAGAATATACTCAACCCATAGCAGATCAAGAGGGAAAAAATTAAGGTCTGAATTTGTTGGATATTCTATGATGTTTACTTCAGTACTCTGACAGTCACAAGCGCTGCCTGAAGACCTCACTCATAGTATGCTTACCATCTTTAGGGAAAGCTGCTTCCAAGCAGTCTTAACGAAACCCTCTCTCTCCCAGCCATATTTCACACACATTTCTGTTTCAGCACCAGCCAGCCCATTGTGTTGCAGGGAATCTGGTTGTGCAGCCATGCAGCAGTTGGGCATCCGTATACAGATATATATATGTATATATAAGGCCCAGGAAACAAAAGGTTTGGCAAGGTGCTTCAGCTCGCCACACAATGCATTGCATTCATTTCTGATATAGCTATGCCTCCTCCAGAGGGTAGGGAAATAGAGATTCCTGTACTAGTCGGTCGGTAGTACATGGCTAGTTTAATAGGGAACGGAACAGTCAACTAAGTGAGCTGTGTTCAAGGCACTTCTTTCCCATACCTCGAATGCAATTGATTGTGTCCTAGTGTTTTAGAAAAGGTGATGAAGGGGGGAGGGGGTTTGATACTCGATGCCATGCAAAAAGAATTGAGATTGTGTTTTGGAAGTCAACAATTTTCGTAAGATTCGAATTGTGCAGTTCAGTTACAATGACCTTCTCAATGAATAATTCACTTGAACTTGACTCTCTTGGACTCTAAGATTGTGATGTAGTAAACAATTTGGCTTTGACTTTCTAACAATTATATTTTTCCTTTGACTTTCTAAATATATAGCATTTATTTGACTTTCTAAATATATAGCAATTATTTGACTTGCTAAATATATAGCAATTATATTTATAGCTGAAGCATCTTTTCTTGGATTTATCCTTCAGGCTGTTCATATACAAATACAATACAGTATTGCTGGAAAAATAGTGGGGAATTTAATTTGGCGGATTGACGGAGATTAAATTCCGCTAATATGGTGTCGTTGTTATCTAGTAGGTTGGGTCTGCTAATTTTATGAGGTTGCAAGGATGATGTTTTGTTCAAGATTTTGCTAGGGAGGGATGAGTTTAGTCATGATCGGACAAAGAGCGGGTAGCGAGATATACACAGTTGACGATGGTCTTTCTTCCCAATACTGCTACTGCCATTTCTTATTGCCATCCTCTCTCTTACGTGGGTTGTTCTTCACCTTCGTTCAGATGATGTCTCCCAACAACACTCTCAATCAAGTGGTATCTAATTGGCACAAGTTTGCGCGACTACCTACCACTATGCCTGGTGCTAGACATGACCACACCTTTTGTCGCACGTGGCATTCAGCCATCCGCCAAATTTATATCGGCTCACCACACTGGTTGAGACCAGTCTGCCAAAATTAATTCTTCCAAATTTTCCGACTTAAAGTAAGTGAAGACATCAACTCCACTGAGTTAATCAAGCAAACAAGATCTGCATGTCGCTATGACATGATATATATGCCTGCAACAAAACGTCAACAAAGAAACACAGGAGCACCTCCTTTCTCAAGACGAAAGTATTCCGAGTGATTGCCACAGGCAGAGGTGCCTGTGCAGCCTTCCTATAAGCAGTAGGGCTGTCAGCCTTTAATAAGATTTTTTTTAACCGAAAGCAGCTTTTTCCGACTTGTTTAATGCAGCACGATTAATTTTTATTAGCCTGCACATGCTGAGTGGAGCGTGTGGGGTTAAAGTTTGATCTGGTGTTCGGTTAAGATTTGGTCTTATTAAAGTCTCCTCAGAGGGATCAAACTTTTGATACTAAAATTGTTTGCATGGGAGGTGTAGTGAAGGTGACAACACCCGTTTGGTTGAACCCTCGATACCTCCCTATCCCCCCCCCCCCCTTTATTATTATTTTAACAAGAGGTACTTTGGAAACTAGCAAAACCACACTCTAAATAGCAGGATTAATCATCAACCACTGAGGAGTACTGTGTTTTATGGGCTAGGGGGAAGAACCAGGCAAGTATTGCAGTCCAACAGGATGTGGCAACAGATGACTTTTTTTTTTGCAACTGATCTCATCCTTAGTCCCTCATGTGGTGTGCTGTTGGTGACGTGAGGTAAAGTTGGCCTAGACCCTCAGCATTGATGCAGAATGACCTGTCCTCGATACCTCGCATGATCTTCACTGCATCACAAGCCACACATCTATGACACCGACCAAAGGAGCTGTGGTAGGCTGATGTGACCTCCACTCTTGACCGCTTTTACATTGGACTGGGAGATGGAAACGATCGGGCACTCACTGGCATAGAGCATTTCGTCGGTCTGTGCGCACCCCAATCTCATGGTGTGTTTGTGACGTCACCGCTGGAGTTTCTACCCTGTGTACTTAGTGGTGATGTCACAAACATACCAGGATTGGGCTGCACTGGGAAGAGTCGGTGTTGCTGACCCGCTCCCAGCCCATAATAAAAGAGGTAAAGGGTTCTCATGACCGTCCTTGACTTGTTCATGAGGAGGAAGGAAGCAGAAGCTACAGTGTTATACATACAATATTGTATCATGTGAAGGAGGAGAAAAAACCCTTCTGGACTGGCACAATAGGAAGCAATTCAGCAGTGCTGGAAAAGTGCACTCTTCCATAAGATTATGGCACTGAGATAATGTTCACACCCTAGTGCCATGTCTTGTCACTGTCCTCAGGCTCTGTCTCTTAGATTGGCCTCGTCTACAGAAGGGTTGACATGTTGCAAAGATTCATTGTGTTGCACGAATCATTGGTCGTGTATCATGAGTGGGGCTATAACTATGTGTATGGTCATGAATAACCTCCACAGTGTCCGGAAGTAATCGTTTTTTAAGTGCACTAATTCTCAGTATATGTATACACTCGACCTCGCTCACCTCCTGGGATCATGGCCAGGACAGCCCCTTGGACAGATGACGAAGTTGTCTTTGATCAGACGAGGGCTTGGTTGGGATCTCCTAATACAGCTCCCCCTCACACACCTCTCTTAAGTTCTCCTAGTAAGGTTTCATCGTCTAGACCGCAAGTATGCACCCATGTGTCCAATGTTCTCGGAAGGCAATCGGCAACTTCTCAGATGTGGTGAGAAGAAGACCAGCAAGTTGGTGTTGTGGAGACATGGTACTTTCAAGGAAGACCAGTGCTCATGGGTGCCATTGCTTAGCTCGCATGTCCTGGCCTTCACCAAACTTCTTCAGCCGAGCTTGGCTTCTCCCTGGTCTCCCAGAGCTCCAAAAATCTACCCTTCTACTCTTTGCTCAGTTCCAACACAACAAATCTGTGTCTCTAGAAGTGTATACCTACTTGCACGCAAGCACAATTATGCCATATGGAAAAATGAATTGCACGTGCTACAAACATTAATTGAAGTGGCGCAGGTTCCATGCGAGTGTCCCTTTGAAGGGCACGATCCCACTTGGGCAATTCTGCTACTTTACTTGCCAAGCTTCTCGTGTTTCAACTTTCTGTGAGACAACTTCTAGGCCCATGATTGCTAGCAGCATAAGCTAAAGTCCTGATGTCTCTGGTGCTAGACTGCACAGCCTCAAGCTTCAGATATATCTGCTCGTGAGGCAGTGGGCATTGTTGAGAACATCTTCGGAAATTCAATGTTATGGGCAGGTCCACTGGTGGTTATAATTATAGGAGCAACTTTGAACGAAGACTGTTTGTTTCTGGTGAAGTGCCCTACCTGGGATAGTTTACATAGCTTAGTCATCCGGTGTTCAGTGGGAGAGAACATGTGGTATCCCTTGTGCCAGTCTTTTCTTGTGGCTGTTGTGACAGAGGGTGAACAACATGTCAACAATTCTTTGAGAAATATTGCAACCTGGCCCAGCTATTTCTAAAGCAACAGGGATGTTCAGATGTGTTGGTGAACATTGAGGACAAAGTGCAGTACAAATTGAAATTATCTCTCGGTTTTCTTCACGTCATTAATACTCTGCTATGCAGCGTGCTAGTGTTTTCTCAGACACTTTGTAACTCCCACCAACTGTTTTCTCAGACACTTTGTATCTACCCCCAAGGCACCACATCATGGAACAGTGGTGCACAAAACACTGCACACTGTAACTTGCTCTCTTTCAAGTCTTCCCCTGTGTGTGTACTTTAATACTACCACATCGCAGAGAGGCTTGCTGAAACTTACTTTTAGAGACAGACAGAGTGAGGCTTCAATCAGTTTCAACTGGGCACGTGCAGAATTTGATCAATTTCCATTACAATAGGTGCAAATGGCTGAGTTGGTTGTGTAATTTAAAAAAAAATGCTCATAAGATTCAGCCTCTGATCTGATTAGTGCTGTCCAAGTAATGTCCACTTCAGATTTCCTCTGTGTGTGGTGGCCATTTAATATTACCATAAAAAGATAAACGCTGCAGGCTGACAACTGTAGGTGAGGCATCTATCACAGTTTCCAAGTGTCACTATACAGAGATCTTCCTTCGTTCCTTCCCTGCTTACTAAGCCACCAGCTTGTCCTCCCTGCCTACTAAAACCACCAGGTTGCTATCCCTGTTGACTAAAGCCACCAGGCACTTGATACGACACATCCATCTTCAGACTTACTCATGCTCTTGCCATAGTGAAGACTGATAATAGATAATTCAGACCATTTTGAATAGCCTTCTACATGAAATTACCTTGTAGCTGCATTTAGCATGTACAGGCCAAGGCTTAGCAGGGTAGTGAACCAGAACTAATCTACACCTAGACAGTCTAACAAGTCTGGTCTAGAGAATACTCCTCAAGTGAGAGATATGGCATGAATTGGCCACAGTTCTTGTAGGATCAGGAAGAGCTGCATCTTAAAATGGCTACAGTCTCTTAGAGTTACGATACATCATTGAAATGGCCACAGTCTCTTAGAGTTAGGATGCATCACTGAAATGGCCACAGTCTCTTAGAGTTAGGATGCATCACTGAAATGGCCACAGTCTCTTAGAGTTAGGATGCATCACTGAAATGTCCACAGTCTCTTAGGACATTGAGTTGGGAGGTGGAAGTCCACAGGAAATTTGGCACGCATTCCAACCATGCCTAGGAGGCTGCCCAGCTCAGCATGACTGGTTGTCCAGGATTCGGTGTTTCTACCTCATGGAGTAAGTATCCCACCTTGCCTAGGAAGCTGCCCAGCTCAGCATGACTGGACTGGTTGTCCAGGATTCGGTGTTGTCTACCTTGCAGGTGGTTGTTCTGTACTATCTTGCCACTCAAGGGCAATGAGTGTGGGAGGTTGCATTTTGAGGCCCTAGCGGTAGATCTCTGGGTGATTTACAAGTCGACTAACTCAACATCTGGCAAGGTTTCATAGAAAATTTGTTTGGAGATATTGGTTGTGCTCCAAATAGACATTACATTCTAATAGTGATTGATTACTTTGCCTCGTCTAAGAGGGGGAGGAAGATCCCATGGTGCATGAACCCAGTTCTCTCTCCGTCCCTAAAGTAGAAAGTATTCATGGAAGACTAATTTTCCATATTAGAATTGCTGCATGAGATGGACTCACCTGCCATCTTGAAGTACCAATTGCTTATAATAGAACCATATATAGCCTGGATTTCCATGGTTCCACTGTGCTGTAAAGACTTAAGGTGTGCACAAGTGCAGCATGGAACAGCCAGTTTATGTCGGGGTAATGGATATGAATAACATTATGGCGTACAACTGCAGCATGGAACAGCCCGTTTATGTCAGGGTAATGGATATGAATATCATTATGGTATGCACAACAGCAGCATGGAACAGCCAGTTTATGTCAGGGTAATGGATATGAATATCATTATGGTATGCACAACAGCAGCATGGAACAGCCAGTTTATGTCAGGGTAGTGGATATGAATAACATTTCGACCACCACTAATTGCTAAATGTATTTTTTTACTTTTGCTATGCCCTAGATCATACCACTTCAGAAACAAGGGTTGTTATGAGCGATTTGTCAAGATCGCAGTATTTAATTATGCACCCACTCACAAACACGCATGGTGGTTGGGGCCAACCTCTGGTCCGAGTTGAGCATGGTCAGCCTCTTGCATCAGGAGAAGTGGTGGTGAGGTATTGGGAGATTGTACAGTGGGTCATGGTACCAGCGTTGAGGTAGGTAATTTATTTTGGCATGGTAGTCGAGCTGCTAGGAATGGTCTTGGTTGATCTGGTCAAGGAATTTCTGGAAGTTATCCAACAGCAGATAGGATCTGCTAAGGCCATCTTAGTGGCATGCTTAGCTATTGGCAGGATTTGGGATATGAACTACTATGGATTGAGATATGGGTGAGTGCGTTGCCTGCAGCCCAGTATGGCTGCTATTGCTTGCAATCTCTGTCCGAGACATTTTGAGCCAACTAAAATCATGATCACGCTCGTACTGGTAAAATTATCTTAGCTGTGTTTGTGTTCTCACAACATCATGATAGTGCTCTGCACTATCTGTGCATATCTAGGCGCTATTTAGAGCTTCTCTTCTCTCACTGGGTATATGTCACTTGTAAAATGAAGCCTGTTTCATCTTGTTGTTTGCATTACAACTCCTCACTGTTCTAGAAAGCTGAACTGCATAAATGAGCAAGTATAATAATAATTATTATTATTATTATTATTAAACTTGGTCATCTATTTTGACTTTCTTGATCATTAACTTAAATTTGCTTACTCGACATTTCGGCTAGATGCTGTAGCCTTCATCAGGAGTAATGATTATTCCTCGTTATGAAAGCTAGAGCATCTAGCCAAAACATTGAGTGAGCAATTAATGAGAAAGTCATTGTGTCGATGCTATGTCAACTGAGAGTTCTATCACTACTACTTACTACTACTGCTACTACTACAAAAGGCCACCTGGCCCTTTTTTCGTAGCTCCTGTGGAGGGGCACTCGCTTTGTTCAACTATACTTGCAGAAGAAACCTAAGAAGAAAACGTTAAAATTTTAGTAACAATGTTTAAATGGTCCCCGAAACCAAATCCGAGGCTGTCATTGGTTCCGGGGGATCGAGTTCCCCCTACTCTCCAAGTCTCAACCTTGATGTTGCAGATCCGAGAATAATCAAACAGACTACATTTCATTTAGAATTACTAATATACTACTACATGTACCACTGCTACCACACTCCGTCTACTAATTACTATTTGTGCGCACTTATATGCTTCTATGTCTTAATCTACTACACAAGGTTACCACACCTACAATAACCTACAAGGCCATTGTTTGTCATATTCAATTAGACGTATGAAGTGCGATTTATCCTCTTCTTGTGTGCTCTAGGACGTAGGTGGTCAGGACAAGATCAGACCCTTGTGGCGGCATTACTACACGGGCACACAAGGTCTCATCTTTGTGGTAGACTGTGCGGATAGAGATCGGATTGACGAAGCTAAGCAGGAACTCCATCGCATCATCAATGATAGAGAAATGAAGGATGCCATTATCTTGATATTTGCCAACAAGCAGGATTTGCCAGATGGTAAGTAAACCGTTTTGATGGATTCACACTGGGCATGCAACATAGCTGTCACACAACACTACAGGCATGAGACTAGAAGGGATAGGTGGGAATGTTATATAGTGAAAGTTGCTATAGGCCACAAACAGTGCTTATGCATGAAACTATAGTAGGGCCAGCCAATTCCAAAATTGTCACTATATTTATATGAATACGTCAACTGTACACCAACCGTGCTTGGAAGTCCACCTACCCTTGTGACTGAAAACTGCCAAGAAGAACACTGACCTGTCCACATTTGTCCACATTGCACAAGCCAATGCGCATTGGTCTTGTCCACACTGAATTTGAATTGAAATCATGCACATTATTCTGGTCCACCTCGATAGGTGGTTTGATGTGAATCAGAGCAACAATGTACAAATAACTATGTGAGTGTGTGTTAAAAAGAATTTCATTCACTCACACCTTCGTGAGCTACAGTTGGGAACTTTGGAGCTAATTGTATACGATCTGTGGCCTGGAGTAGCTAGCTAGAGAACTGTTGCTATGTTTATACGCCCTGCATCTGGACTTCTGAAGTTCGTGCAGTCACAACCTCCGTTGGTTCTGCCTTTCCCTCAGCTCTCTCCTCTTTCTTCTCTGCAGAAAATGTTTCCTGCACATCTGTAGATAGCTGATCGGCAAGAAAAGGACGCAAATATAAACTACATCTCATCTATAGCTATAGTTTGACTGACTTTGATAGGTTGGTTATTTTTGCTTCGTACGGTTTATTTTGGTGCTTGTGTGGATGCGATGAATGTGCATCGATGCTCTTCAGCATTTTCCTCTGACCCAATGCGCATCGGTTTTAAGTGCAGTGCGGACAGGCCTTAAGTTTTATGCTAACTTCTGGCTGGTACAATATCATTTTTTTGTCACTTAGTGTGGTCTTGTTTTGCATGTGACTTATCATTAGAAACTAATTGGACATCAAAGCCTGCTGATTTTTACCCTCGTTAACTCTTTAGGGCCAAAAATACGATGCACGTGTGCACCTGAATTCTTTCTAGACTAATTGGACACCAAAGTCTGCTGATCTTTTACCCTCGCGGGCCAAAAGTACAATGCATGTGTGCTCCCGCATTATTTCTTAAGTCACGTGACACAGTAACAGCAAGTGTCAAGAGTGCCTTCTTCATCAATGGACTCTTTATTATATAAGCGCTTTTGATGTGCAAGCTAGCCTAGCGACAATCAAAGTAAACAGACCACTTGAATACTTCTTCTAGCTCTCTAGGATTTAGAACCAAGACTATAGCGAGTTGAGTTAGATCTCACCTTATTAGCTCTAGCATATATTTTTGTTGTGTCATCCAAGCTTTTTTGTGTGGATATATCACATGATGAAACTCACACGTGCGGTTATACCCGCTATCGGCCTAAAGGATTGGCCTACAAGACTCAATATATGTGATAGGATCTGAGAAAAGGGCCCACTTCGCTAAAAACAAAAAAAGCGTTATTGGCGTGAGGTTAAAGTGCAAGGATAGCTAAGTGGAATGGTACTGGAATTGTGTCTTGATCTGATGTCATTCCAAAGTTGTACACAGTTTTACTTCCGTTCTTCACAACATCCTCAAACGAGAAAACACATATTGAAATTTCCCTTAGTTGTTTTACGCGAAACTCTGTGTCACGCATTGATGATGTCACATTTTCAATCGCTATGCTGTTTATTTAGGTTGCTACAGAAACCGAATGGAAATTCCTGCGTGCCCGTATTTTCATTCCGTGTATGCGGTAGCTTCACGTGGCTTGTCTATTTTAAGCTTTTTCTAACTGCTCGCTTTGATGGAAGCTTGGCCTTGAAACTTTGCAGAAAGATAGAGCAATGACCCAAGATGCCTCTGAGGTAATTTATGAAAAGATCATGATTCGTAACCTTGGCGCTATTTCAGGTCCTTTTGCAAAATCATTTTTTGGGTGAAGTGGGCCCTTTTCTCAGATCCTATCACATATGTTACCTACAACCAACATTTCAATGCTCTTTCATTGTGTGTGTGTTGGAAGGTGTGCATTGATGTGTGAACATGAACCCTGCTCGGGTGGATTTGTACTGTTATTGGTTGTATATAAGTCAGGTGGTCTATGCTTATGCTATTGAACATATCATAGGTCTATTCAGGGCCCCCTTTCTCTCCCTCCTTTCCCCCCTCCTCCATGCAGCGATGAAACCAGTTGAAGTTCAAGAGAGGCTAGCATTGACAAAACTGAGGGATCGTCAGTGGTATGTTCAGCCTTCTTGTGCCACCTCGGGTGATGGACTGTACGAAGGCCTAACCTGGCTCACTTCAAATCACAAGAGCAAATAGACAATAAGATCTCGTGCACTTTCCTTGGAGAGGTTGTAGTATGTATATTGTTTACGATGATGCCTGTGATGTATTGTATGTTATGTATACAAGCCAAAGTAAATATTTACACATACACTCTATTACTGAATTCTATATGCTGGGCTCATTCTCAGTGTGTTCTAATTAATGTACACCATTTACTGTTGCATGTGACCTTTGCTCCTATTTTACTGCTGTATTGTTATAAGAAAGTAATATCATT
The DNA here is from genome assembly GCA_028752905.1 of Cladorhizidae sp. MBARI D1340-BT2. Taxonomy (NCBI): domain Eukaryota; kingdom Metazoa; phylum Porifera; class Demospongiae; order Poecilosclerida; family Cladorhizidae; species Cladorhizidae sp. MBARI D1340-BT2. The sequence continues at coordinate 5,581,838 of JAQNBH010000008.1, read as the reverse complement.
TTATTTATGAATGCAGTTAATTGTTGTTGATGTGAACATCGATTCTAAGAATGCATTATACTGTTGTTGATTGAACCTTGTCAGTCCAGTTGCATTGGCCTTGCAGATGTCGTGATTGACCTCGCCTGAAGAAGGCATACATGGAACATCCTGCTTGCTGGGTGGCTCAGCTGTAGCCTCATGATGACTACTAAAACTGTAACCATAGCATGTTCAGGATAGATCTGTGTGGTGCTGAATATGCAGATATATCTTTAGTGTATATGCTATAGTGTTCTTGTCTGCATGCAACTAGGTTTGTGTTCATAGCATTTAGACTATCATGCATACGGTGATAAACTTCATGATGGTTTTGACTTGGCCGAGGTCTACTCGTGGCGGAATCAAGGAACATGTAAAGCAAAAAGCCACAGGCAAGTCCCAGAGTCCCAATATTCATTACATCAGGAATGAGAATATCCCAGAGTCCCAATATTCATTACATCAGGAATGAGAATATGCTCGTTAATATATTTTACTGTTTCTAAGTAAATATATTTGTGTGAGGGGGGTAGTTGATTGCCTGCTCTTGTTGGCTTGAGAAAAAATAAATATCCACAGTGCAAAAGATATTGCCAACTGTCTGGGATGAGGATTCATTTCCTGTCAGGTAGCCTGTCTTATGAGGTGGCTTCAAATTCAATCTGGCACTGGTGTAAAATAATCCTCTCAATCTCTTAGTCTTCATGAGTGCTAAGACTGCATGAGCCTGCTATATGGTAGCTACTTATTCACCATGTGCTACAAAACACCCCTTGGTACACACGTCCAGCACGTGAGGCAGATGTATTATATATATAAAATTAAAAAAGTAAATGAATATGAGTCATTATGTGGTGGTCACAGGCAGGCTCTTGAGAGTGGCTCCCCAATAGCCAGGCAAGTCCATTCCACAGTCTTGATTGAACCGTTCACACTTCCCACAAAATAGGATGTCCATTATCCAATGCATGTGCAGACTTCTCTTTAGCACACTTTCTACAAGGATCTTGATGTTCTTTACTCTGGTCTCCAGTCTTCTGATGGTCTCCCCTATGTAGTACTTCCCACAGCCACAAGGGATGCAGTACACAACGCACGAATGCAAGTAGCTGGTACAACATCCTTCACTCTGCTCAGTTGTGTCCTCAAGAGTTCTTTCCGATCTGAGAACAACTTTAATGTTGAATTCCTGCATACCCTCCTGATTTCACTTACATAAGGAATCGCTATATACCATAGGATCCTAGACTCTGATTGCCTGTATCAGTGTACTTGTCTTCCTTTCTGCGTTTAGATGTTATCTACAGAGGAAAGGTTGATGAAGGCTTGTAGATAACCCTTCTCTATAAAGACCCTTCCAAATGATGTTCTTCTTTATACGTAAACATGACACTCAATGGTGGTTGAACTATGATCTCTTGCACCCAGTGATTCTATGTGTGAAGGAATCCATGTATTTCATTTTTCCATCTCCTAACTTCATTGCATATAATAATACAGCTAAAATACATAACATATATACTCTCTTTGACCACAACTTGTCATCCTGTTAACCCAAAGAACAAAAGACATCATGGTGTATTCCTCTGCACAGCTATATACTCTCTGGACTCAGTATTATGGAGTACATTCCCCCCCCCCCCCCCCACTTCTTTTGTCCTTGTTATATTGTAATGTTTATTAAAATTATGTTTTGATGAGGAGGAGGGGGGGGGGGGGGTTCAGAGGTCAAAGGACACTGGACAAAACAATGTTTTGGTGTGTAACACTCTTTCCATCACAACACGCACAAGTTCCCCTGTGCAGGGTACTGCACTGTCAGAGAGATTTCACTGTCAGAACAATGATGTTTAGACATTATTATGCTGGGGGGTTGTGGCGCGCGTAAAAGCTTCAGGAATTGGACCGCAAATCGATTAGTACCTCGTGACTAAAGCTCGCACTCAAGTGTACAGTAAAAAGGCGGCTACAATTAGGGGCCACAATTGGCGCCTCGTGAATTTCCGCGCATTCCACCATCCGCGCACAACATTTTTAGCACTGTCTTACTTTTTAGCGGGAGAATGTTTATAGCACTGACACTGACTTATTGGTCTTACAAGCGCTTGTTGAGAGAGGTATTAGTTGATACTGACACCATCATCAATTGGTGCAAGCAGCATGGGTGGCTTCTGGCTCGCTCTATGCCTTGTCATGGGTGCTATGCGATGGGAGAATGCAACAGAAACAGATGGGTACAGGTACAGTGCAGCTATAAACATGAGACAGAGAATAATACAACCCTGTTTCAGGTGGAGGTGCCCAGACAGAAAGTGCCGGAAGAAGAGGTCCATTTGGCATGCTTCATGGTTTGAAGGCAGTCATCTCGCTGGAGAAGATCCTAGAGATCACCTACCTGTGGACAGAGGAAATCCAGCAGATTAAGATTAGGAAGTGGGTTGGGATCGCTGAACACACAGGTGTTGACTGGTGCCACTTCCTACGAGAGGTAATAATAATAATTAAATCCATTATACTTCATTGCCCTCACTCTTTACAGGTATGTGCCAAATATATTGACAGTCATCCCACATGCTTGGAGGTCCAGGCACTGTTGTGGAAATTGATGAAGCTAAATTTGGCAAAAGGAAATATAATGGGCCGAATCACGAATGGGAAGTGGGTCCTAGGAGGAGTAGAACGTGGCACCGATATTCTCAGCATTTTGTTGACCCTGTCACTGGACAAATGCCAAGAGGAAGATGAAGCTTCATGGCACCAGCAAGCCCCTCTTGGAAGGGTACCTTATAGAATATGTGTGGAGGAGAAAGTATGGCAAAGAGACTCCATTTGCACAAATTATTAATGATGTTTACAAAGTTTAATTTATTATTGTATAATAATTATTGTGTAAAAATGTTATGCGCAGCAATTTTCGCTGAATGTTGTGCGCGGAAATTCACGCGGCGCCAATTGTGGCCCCTAAACTGCGTGCCTTTAGGTTTGGACGGAGAATGTTCCAGCCAGTTACTTTTCTACACGTACTGATTTACTTTTTCACTTGGCATCTCATTAGTCAGTGTGTACCTTATCCTGTTATTGCAAGTCCTGACAAGTGACGATTTGTAGCGTTGGCAAAATTCACAGGCCAGTCCACCAGGAGTGTTATGTAGACGACATAGGTAAGCAGGGTGGACGGTGAAGTTATCCTCCTTCATGCCCAGTAGGTTGGTGGCTTAAAATGGGCTGGTTCCTAAAATAATTGGCCAGTGGCAAATTTTAAAAAAATACATCGAGAGGGTAAGGTTGCATTGTTGCTTTGAAAGGTGGGTGGTGTGAATAATCAGGTTATGGTGGAAGTGTGTGAGTGCATTGTATAGTGTAGTGTTTGCAGAAGAGGAAGAAGTGACTAACATTGGCCTCCCCACTACAATCAAGAAGTACAACCATCAAACATATCGACCATGTGCGTAGTCATTGTGTTTATTACAGCAGAGTCACCTTACCTTATTTACTGTTTTGTGCACTGTCCCAAGGGACTATTAATTATAGAACCTCAAGCTTGTTTGAAACAAGCCCACTATGATGCTTAGGCTATGATGCTTAGGTACATGAACTGCAAAATAAAAAACAAGTTCCATTGGCAACAACCATTTTGATGTTTTTAGACTCGGCATGGAACCAAGCAAGCCTCCCTATCAAGTTTGGGAATTAGGAGTGGAGTAGTACAGGTGGCCCCTTCTGCTTATTTGGCCTCTGCCAATGGATCATATGCTCTGGTGCACCATATTCTACCACACATTTCAAGTCTACCCACCCCCTCTTGTTTCTGAATGATGCTCGTAGCCGTTTGGAAGCAGGGCCATGACTTCCCTCCTCCAGACCCATCCACCCAGGCAGCCTGGCAGCAGAAGACATGGGACGCATGCAAAACACGTGCTATGGTTGAAACTTTGTTGGATAGTGCCAGGGATGAGGTATCTCGTGCAAGACTTCTGGCTATGCCGTGTCCCGAAGCAGGTGAATGGTTGAGTGCTCTCCTAATTCCATCTCTGGGTCTTTGCATGGACGATGTTTCGGTGCGTATTTCAGTGGGCCTTCATTTGGGAACACCTCTTTCTCAGCCACACCCATGCCATCATTGTGGTCCAAGTGTTGATTTCTGGGCCAGACATGGTCAAGCTACCGCTTCAGTGATGGTCGTCATCCTAGACATGCATCAATCAACGACATAATTCGTAGGTCATTATCATCTGCTGGGATCCCTTCTAGACTGGAACCTCATGGTCTCTTCCGCTCAGATGGAAAAAGACCGCCTTGGAAAATGGGCAAGGTATTGGTGTGGGATGCTACTTGTCCTGATACATTTGCACCATCATACATTGCCAGGGCTACCAGTGGAGCGGGATTGGTAGCTAAGCATGCAGAGGAATTGAAGAAGACCAAATATGCACACCTTGAGAGCAACCATTTCTTTGTGCCCTTTGCGGTAGAGACGTCTGGTGTGTAGGACGATCTTTTGTGGAGGAATTGGGTGGGAAGTTATGTGCATCTATCAACTCCAGTAGGTACCTCCTTCAACCTCCGTCTGTGGCGATACAGAGGGGGGATGTTGCAGCAGTTTTGGGCACCCTGGGTCCATCTCCACCTTGACTTTGCTATTTTTGACATGGTTATTTTGAGTGTGTAAATGATATAACTAGCATGTGTTAATTAGGTGTTAATGATTAATTAGGTGTTAATGAATTTGGTATATTATATACTATGCTTGTATAATTTTTATATGTTCCATCCAATCTATGAATCTGCCCAATCTATAGATTGTGCTGCACAATCAATGAATGCCCATCTATTGCCTGCCAATCAATACACTTCAAAACATGGTAGCTTTGCAACAGAGAAACAGAGAAAGTGATGATTGCAACTGAAAAGTTATACTGAGAAAAAGTTCCACATGGACTTGGCATAAAGAACTAAGTGACATGGCAAGTGTAGCTAGAGCAAAAAAAGATATTTGCAGAATATTGCTCTGTCAAAAAAGATATAATGCACAGTTTGTAATACCCATGAACACTCACACAACTGCTATAGTCCCCAAATGTAGAGAAATTTGCCTCACAAACACTCTTCTCTCTTCTCTTTTTGTGGGAGTAGTGTGGGCTTTGTAAATTCCCGTCGATGATCCCATATTGTGTGGGTGCGTTTGGATATTTGGCTTGCACACTTGCTCAGTATAACTAGTCGATAATAAGTACTGGTAGATATGTTCCATCCAATCTATGAATCTGTTGCAAAGGGTGTTAATATGCTACCCCATGTTTTGATTGGAAGGGCATTCATAGATTGTGCTGCACAATCTATAGATTGGGCAGATTCTGGATATATATACTGTTGATGATATACTAGAGGGAAAAACCAACAACACCCAAACAAATCAAACCTGATGAGAACGAGCTTGTCGTGAATAAGCGCCCATCCCCCAAGCTTGCAAAGCTTGACCTGGTGACCTGTTTTGTTATGTAATTGCTTGCTAGGTTGTTCACGCATGTGCGCCAATAACAAGTGAACGGGTCTAGTCCATTTGTCAATTACCTACTCTAGACACTTTTTTTAAATGCTTTACAGTACACGTAATACATCATAAGTACAGAAGCACAACTAAAAATGAGAGCTTACTGAAGGACAGTTGGCTTTAAGCTAGCAGCCTTAACAAGCAATTAAAAGGTGGGTAATGGGGGTGTATACGAACATTTAGAGCAGGGACATTGGAAGTGGTAAGAACAGGGATCATTAGAGTCAAAGTTGATGATGAAATGATTATAGAAGAGCTTTCCTTTAGTGATGAGGATGCTAGTGATGAGGATGCTTCTAGGTCAAATGGTGGAAGGGAGTTCCATAAACGAGGTAGACTGTTGAAGTAGAAGTGTTTTGAGTGATTTGTAATTGAGCGAGTATGCAACATTTTCTAGTGAGTAGCAGATCTGGTGGAGTTGGTATTGAAGGTGGTGAAATTGGTAAAAGTGAAATGGTCAGAGGATAACTTGATGCTGCTAAGGCAGAACAAGGGAATGGATGAGTGAAGTGTAAAGATCTTTTTCTCTTTGACAAAATGAATAGTACTGAACATCGTAGTGTAAAGATATTTTTCTCTTTGACAAAATGAATAGTACCGAACATCGTACGAAGAAGGCCCAGAACTCTATAGGCTCCTGCAGCAATGTGGTTGTGGTGAGACTGCCAGGATAGATCTGAAGATGCTATCACTCCAAGATCCCTATGGTTCACTTTGGTAGGAATGCTGTTGTTATTGATGAGGTAGGTGTGTTCCACGCAAGGCTCAGATCAGCAGAATCACACTTGGACTCCTTGAAGTTCAGTTTCCACCAGTCATGTAGAGAGTTAATATCCTCTTGGAGACAATCGCAGTCATCAGAGTTTCCTGATTGATCTCCCACATTTAGCATCATCTTCCTGCATTAGAAGTTGGGAGTATTGTGAGTATTCTGGAAGATCATTTTATATACCCAAAAGAGCAGAGGTATTCCTTGGGGAACACCGGGCAGCAATTCAGAGCGACTGCTGCCCAGACAAAAACAATGCATTCTACCAGTTAGATACCCTTTCAACCATAGCCACAGTCACAGAGTACCCGTTAACACCTTTAGACTTTATTTGATGAGCAACTCATTATGAGGAAGACTATCGAAAGCCTTTGTAAAATCCAAGAATATCACATCAGATTGGGGCCTTTTTTCTTTACATCCGAGGATGTTGTTTTGAAACTATAACAGTTGTTGCAGAGATGAGTGTTTCCTGAGGAAACCAAATTGTGCTGGAAAGATAGTGGATGCAAGAGGTCTTGTCGTAATAATGCACTCAAGAAGTTTAGAGGGGATTGGACGGTAGTTAGATACTGAGGCTCTATCACCTGACTTGTGGATGGGTGATATACAATGTATGCGCCATTCTGCTGGTATAGCATGTTTGATATTGAACAAGTGTGTAGGGTTGATACAGGCCAGAGCACAATCTTCAGTACTTTAGGACCAATCTTGTCAATGCCCATCGATTTAGAAATGTCCAGAGAAGATAGAGCTTCAAAAACATCAGATTCAGTGATTTCGAATAAAGGAATAACAGGCAGCTGATTCAGCAGAGCAAGGAGCTATTTTTTTAAACTGAGTGAAAGTAAGAATTGAATAAGGTAGCTCTGTCCAAGTGTGTTGACACTTGTTTGGAGCCATGATAAACTGCAGAGGGGATTACACCACCTTCCTTTAGGTAATTGAGATGTTTGAGTTCTTATTCTCTGCAAAGTCTTTGAGTAGATTCCTTTGGAATGGGCTTTAGCTGACTGAGTATATATTACAACCAAAGTTTTCCTCTGCTTGTTTTAGTTTCTCTATTGATATTTGGTTTGGATTTTTGTTATATTTCCTTCTCAGAGACTTGAGGCATTTATGTTGGGGACGGAGTTGAGCTGTGGACCACTTTAGGTACTGGTGAGATCTTAGTTTGACTTTTGGCATGAATACATTCATGGCATCGATTTCAAAGTTGACCAAATAAGCTCCACATCATCAAATTCAAAACACAGACTAAAGTCAGAGTCCAACAAGTGGTTGCTCATTCCTTCCCAGTCTGCTTTTGGATAGTCATACACTACCAGGGACTCACAGTTGCTAGAACTGGGACAGGTGACATAAAGTTTGAAAGTGATAATAAATCTGTTTGGATGGGTGAGTCTGCTTGCTGATCGTGTACAATAATCTCCTGTAAAAGTTCATCGTTGTTGGTGAGAATGAGATCCAAAGTACATCCTTTAATGTGGGTGGGGGATAGAACTAGTTGAGACAAGTTGTTTCTGAACACAAAATCACAAAAGAGACTGGAAGAGGAAGTTGAGCCAGTTTGAGAGCCATCACATATCTGGGAAATTAAAGTCTCCTATGATTACCACTTGGTTAGAGTTGGAAGTAAGGGAGGATAAGTAGGTAATCATGGACCTATGATAATCATCTGTAGAATTTGGGGGAATGTAAACTGTGCAGAGAGTAACATTTAGTGGGGTACCAGTGCTGACTGTTATCACTTCAAAATCAGGTGGGGAGGAAAAAGTGAAGTAGGAATCGAATAATTTACACCAACAAGGACACCCCCACAAATCTTTGCTCGGTTAATTCACGCATGTGCGCCAATAACAGAAATGATAGGCCTAGTTTACACTAGACACAAATGGCTTGTTAGCCGGTGATTTTTATTCTTGCCACGTGCTATTCTTGTAGTCTGGCCCTGTTCACCTCCCAGTAGCACTAAATCTCATGGAATATGACATAAAGATTCACAACACAAAGTTTACTATTGCTTAAATGGAGTGGCTTAAACATATTGCTTTTGATGCAGTCATTCGATGGAAGTCTCTTACAGGCCGTGTTAAAGAAAAGATTGAGGATCACTATTGTGAAGCAGATGGATTACAGATGGATCTGATCTCAGTAGCTCATCTGACAATTCTGATTCAGATTATTAAACTCAAACCACCACTGGCTCCTCTGGAATCCAAAGAAGGGCTTATGATGGTACAATATATACCACCTGCTTAATACTTGTGACAGCTTCTTTAACTTGTGGTTTTATGTAGTCAAATACATTGATATTTCTCCCCGTTAGTTTGCTATTATGTTAATACATTTTTGTAGGAACCAATAGTGCATTCAAGTATTAAAAACAAAGACAACATCCAGACAATATGTTACAATGACCTTCAACTTGAATTTTACTTTCTCGGTGTTTCGACTATATAGATGCTCTAGCCTTCATCAGGAATAGTCGAAATTCGAGAAAGTAAAATTCAAGTTTATTATTTCGTTATGTCAACTGAGTGTTGAGAATATGATATATATTTAGAATTTACATACACGTATGGATAAAGGGAGTGTTCTTGTCCAGGAACAATGGTAGATCCGGAGGGTATATACACATATTATTTTGAGTCCAGACAATGCAACTGGTGACTTTCTTTCTGAGTATAAACCAAAGTAATTTGAAGGTAGATGAACCTGAGCTTGGTAGCATCAGATATCAAAATCTGCTTGCAATAACTGCACTCTCTCATTGAAAGTATATAGGTACATTGTAGCTTGAATGTGCTAACATGTCTAATCAAACCTAGTCGCCATACATAACCCTGCAGAGAAGAGCAACAAAATCCATGCTCAATGACAATAAACCTCGGCTGATGATTTAATCTTCATACTGCTGAGCCTGTTAAGGCTACCACATATACTACATCACAGTGTGAGACTGTAACAGTAACTAACACTAATAACAATTTATCAACAGTACTTAATTATCCACAATACTAAGTTATAAGTGTCCGCTGCTCAAGGAGGGGGGAGGGGACAAAAGAACATTCTTCAGCTCACCATACAACAGTTCCTTTCCTCTGCCACCACTTCCCTACCCAATACATAATACACTCACCCACCCCCTCTATCACTGCATCACTTACTCCCTCCACATCTTTCCCCAAAAGCAACCTTTCGATCCTTACCCACTCTTCTAAATTCATCCACCAGCCACTGTTCACTACAATTCTGCACACCTCTCAGTACCAGCCGATCCCTCTCAAATTCCCTGCACATCACCAAGAAATGTTCCACATCTTCCCCTGCTCCACTATCACACATGATACACCTTCATCCCTAACTATCCCACATCCCTCTAACACCCCAGCTGATGCAGTCCTAAGTCTAAATTGCAACTGCACACCTTCCTGACCATGCATGGACCTCACATACCTCTCCATCCCTGCACTATTCTTTGCCAATTTATAAAACTTCCAGCATACTCTTGCCGTTTACTTCCTCCTTCCAATTCTTCTAATTTCTCACCTTCATTTCCCCTTCCACTTATGTACTGACCCAACCGCTTGTATTTTCTCCTCAAGATCTCAAATTCTTCTCACCGTCCGATTCCTCCATCCTCTCTAAGTTTACTTACAACTAAAGCTAAACGTACCACTCATGATATCAATGGAGCTATATAAATGACATTTTGTTTGGGGTTAAAGTACTTCAACAAGCAATGGATCCCTTCAGCATCTATGACTTCATATCCTCCTCATCCTCTTCTACTAGATTTTGCCAGGGAAAGCTCCTTCACTCCCTTTTAAACTCTAAACAAATCTAGACATTTCTTCTTAAATAGCATTCTACACTCGTGGAACTCACTACCCTATATTGACTTTGACAGACCTACCTGCAATTAAACATCACTTAAGAACATTTTTTGACAAGCTGCACATTGTATTTCCTCTGTCCATGAGCTGAATATTCATCTGATCCACCCACAGTTAATTTTCAATCACTTTTCTGGCAAAAAATATGATAAGTTGTCATGCCTTCGAGTTTGTTAAGAATTTTGAGTTTTTGCAAGGCACTTGTAGTTGCTTAATACTTATGACCGTAAGGTTAATTATCTATGCTTCTAGAAGAGCAGTGGTACAAGTCCCATTCCGATATTCATTCCTAATCAAGTAATTTTTGTGCGCTAACTCTACGCGTACTGATGTGAGGGAAAACGACGTAGCGAGAGAAAAGGTAATCTTGTGAATCAAGATGGTCCCATCTACATCAGGAGGTCAGATAGGGAGCCGGCTCATCCATCACTCGCCACAGAGTTATAGCTAACCTCTGAAACAAATGTCGAGTTGTTTCACCTCCAGCGGACTCACACCCTACCTAGCCCTAGCCCTAGCCCTAGCCCTAGCCCTACACGTCAATGGGCGGTGAGGTGGGTGGCTTTCGTTCGCGCGCCTGAAAAGGAATTGATTTGGCGCTTGTTTATACTCCTGGTTTGACTCAGCCTTGCTGCTGCTGTTGTAACTTCCCTAGTCGTTCTCGCAGATAGCCACCGTACTGACCACTCTCGGTACTTGGCCGCCACAGCTGGGTTTCTGAGTGATAATATTTCTGATACCTAGCTGCTGAGCAACCATGCCTGAAGTTGCAGTCAAAGTATTTATCAGGGTAAAACAACAATGGGTAACATGAACATATGCACAACCGACCGACCTATTTTGTGTGTGCTTAGGTACGTCCTATGTTGGATAAAGAGTTACTGCAGTCTGATGAAGAATGCGTTAAAGTAGTGGACTCTGAGCAGCTGGTGCTAGGAAGAAACAGACTCTTCAGATTTGACCGTGTCTTTCCTCAAAACTCCACACAGGTGGGTTTAGGCATAAATACTTGTCTGGTGGTACTCTTGGCTTCACAAGTGTGCAATGTCAATGCTGCTGGGCATAGTCACTTTGTCAAAGTGTTTCTATTCCTGACATGAGCTAAAATGTCTCGATTCCAAACATGAACTGCCTCTTGTTACAAGTCAACACTTGTTCAAATGCAAGGCACTCATGGATAAGCAAGATACATTGGGTGCCTGGCTATACCATTTTGTTTGTGTGTGTGTTCAATCTCCCACCCCCCTCAATTATCAGCATATTTCTTCTGTCTGTACTGAATCATCTCTTCTGTACTTACTAAATCACTATGGAGCCAGCTCTCTCTCCTCTAACAATTCTCTTTGGGGTCTGTATGACCTCTTTGTGGTCTGTATGATTTCGAATTTTGACAAGGGTACCACCATTTTGTTTCCAATACAGACTCTTTTTACGCCACACCCCACTGCTCATACATGTGTTTATTTTTTAATTTTTTATTTGTTATTTACATATCATCATCATCATCTATTATTATTATTATTATTATTATTATTATTATTATTATTATTATTATTATTATTATTATTATTATTATTATTATTATTATTATTATTATTATTATTATTATTATTATTATTATTATTATTATTATTATTATTATTATTATTATTATTATTTTGTATTGTGGAATGGAGTTACTACAGTTTGATGAAGAATGATGAAGAATGCATTAATGTAGTGGACTCTGTGAGCAGCTGGTGCTTTAGGACAAAACTGACTTCAGTGTCTTCCCTCAAAACTCCATGCAAAACTCCATGCATTAATGTAGCGTGCTATAATGTATTTATCATTTAATCTATCTTTCATTTGTCCTTCCTTCCTTCCTTCCTCCCTCCCTTCCTTCCATCTTTCCCTTCCTTCCTCCACACTCCTAAGCTTCATTTATTGTTTGCCATCCAGGAGTGTGGTTGGCCACTATAGCTCAGGCTATACTCTAGGAAAGCCATAACAATAATAATTTTCCTTGTCTATGACACCAACAGAGTAACGTGTACAGGGAGTGCGTAGCTCCCCTGGTGGACTGCTGCCTGGATGGATACAACGTGACGGTGTTGGCGTATGGGCAGACGGGGTCTGGCAAGTCTTATACTATGGGGAGTGAGAACTTGCTGCATAGCATCACATCAGAGGGACACGGCACCATCCCAAGGTACAGATGATAATTGAGGGGACCCCCTATTAGCTTAGGACACCTGAGAGTTGATTTATTTGAAGAGATATTGAACAAAGGTGGGCTGTTACTAAACGTCATTATTAGAGGGGTAACCAAACACAATGGAGGATGTTGTATATGGCTACTTAATTAACAAACAGAAGTAATTTTAGAGGGTCTGGCTAATAAAATATATTATTAAAGGGGTTACTGAAGAGGAAAAGGTGGAGATACTAAGCAAGGGAGGCCGGGTTACTGAAGAGGAAAGGATAGGGATACTAAACAAGGAGTATATTATTAGAGGTGTTAAAAAGGGAGGGCAGTATTCAAGGGGATACTAGATATAATTAGAGGAGCTCTATTTAAGTTAAGAGGGAGGATAACATTAGAGGTGGTTCTAAACAAGGTAAATAGAGGAATAGAGGGTACTAAACAATGGAGACCAGTAGGGACAAGTATGAGTGAGGCTACTAAACAATGAAGATGCTAAACAAGAGAGGATACTAAACAAGTGAAGCTACTAAACAATGAGGGATGATGAACAAGGTATGATACTAAACAAGGTAGGATACTAAACAAGGTGGGATAATAAACAATGTAGGATGCTAAACAAGGTAGGATACTAAACAAGGTAGGATAATAAACAATGTAGGATGCTAAACAAGGTAGGATACTAAACAAGGTAGGATACTAAACAAGGTGGATACTAAACAATGGAGGATGCTAAACAAGTTAGGATACTATAAGGGCAGATACGATGGCGTAAACTAGACAAGGGAGGGTATTAAGGCCAGTCCACAAGTGATGCGCATTAATGAAGGTTGGGTCCTAGGGAAAAAATTCTTCTAGTCGATGTACATTCATCATGTCCACATAGCAACTGTACAAAGTCAAAAGTAATCACGCTTACCAACGTCAGGAGCAAGTCGCATCAAAATCATAAATAGTTGAGATGGAGTTAGTTGTTTGCATTTCTTGCTGACCAGCTACCTACATATGCACAAGGAAACATTTGCTGCAGAGAAGAAAGAGGAGAGAGCTGAGGGAAAGGCAGAACCAACGAAGGTTGTGACTGCACGAACTTCAGAAGTGCAGACACAGGAGGTACAAACATACTATGTAGCTAGAGTGTAGCTAGCTAGTTTGGCGTAGGAGACATACAGGATGCAGGCTTAGCTCCTCACCTGCAGCTATCATGAACGAGTGAATGAAATTATTTTTTCAACGCATACCCGTAGTTATTTGGATTCGCAAGGTGGACCAGTTCAATGTGCGGTTAATGTGCATTATCATAATCATAATTCAGTGTGGACTCGACCAATGCATATGGATGCGCATTGATTTGTGCAGTATGGAGAGCCCTTTAGACAAGGGAGGATACTATCTCTGTTTCCCCCCTCTTAACTTGAGCACAATAAGTACATGCATGACTAACCTAGTACCTAGGGACTCCAAATCCTCTGATACTAATTACTAATCTGAAGAGAAAAAAAGATGGAAAAAGATCATCAGGTGAGTAAGTTCGCCAAAACCAAGGTATGCTTTTGGAGTCAGTTGATTTACTGCAAATAAATATAATTTTTTGTGATTACCCAAAGCAACAACTAGATGATAACACAATGCATGTGTACTTGAATAGCATATGCTGTGTTGCAACTCTTGCCACTTGAAGGAGGCTGCAGCTGATCCCTGGCTGACTCATGAAGGAGGCTGTTGGCTGACTCATGAAGGAGGCTGTAGCTGATCCCTGGCTGACTCATGAAGGAGGCTGTAGCTGATCCTTGGCTGACTCATGAAGGAGGCTGTAGCTGATCCCTGGCTGACTCATGAAGGAGGCTGTAGCTGACCCCTGGCTGACTCATGAAGGAGGCTGGAGCTGATCCTTGGCTGACTCATGAAGGAGGCTGGAGCTGATCCTTGGCTGACTCATGAAGGAGGCTGGAGCTGATCCCTGGCTGACTCATGAAGGAGGCTGTAGCTGATCCTTGGCTGACTCATGAAGGAGGCTGTAGCTGATCCCTGGCTGACTCATGAAGGAGGCTGTAGCTGACCCCTGGCTGACTCATGAAGGAGGCTGGAGCTGATCCTTGGCTGACTCATGAAGGAGGCTGGAGCTGATCCCTGGCTGACTCATGAAGGAGGCTGTAGCTGACCCCTGGCTGACTCATGAAGGAGGCTGGAGCTGATCCTTGGCTGACTCATGAAGGAGGCTGGAGCTGATCCCTGGCTGACTCATGAAGGAGGCTGGAGCTGATCCCTGGCTGACTCTTGAAGGAGGCTGGAGCTGATCCCTGGCTGACTCATGAAGGAGGCTGTAGCTGATCCCTGGCTGACTCATGAAGGAGGCTGTAGCTGATCCTTGGCTGACTCATGAAGGAGGCTGTAGCTGATCCCTGGCTGACTCATGAAGGAGGCTGTAGCTGATCCCTAGCTGACTCATGAAGGAGGCTGCAGCTGATCCCTGGCTGACTCATGAAGGAGGCTGTAGCTGATCCCTGGCTGACTCATGAAGGAGGCTGTAGCTGATCCCTGGCTGACTCATGAAGGAGGCTGTAGCTGATCCCTAGCTGACTCATGAAGGAGGCTGCAGCTGATCCCTGGCTGACTCATGAAGGAGGCTGTAGCTGATCCCTGGCTGACTCATGAAGGAGGCTGAAGCTGATCCCTGGCTGACTCATGAAGGAGGCTGTAGCTGATCCCTGGCTGACTCATGAAGGAGGCTGTAGCTGATCCCTGGCTGACTCATGAAGGAGGCTGTAGCTGATCCCTGGCTGACTCATGAAGGAGGCTGCAGCTGATCTCTGACTGGCTCATGAAGGAGGCTGTAGCTGATCCCTGGCTGACTCATGAAGGAGGCTGTAGCTGATCCCTGGCTGACTCATGAAGGAGGCTGTAGCTGATCCCTGGCTGACTCATGAAGGAGGCTGTAGCTGATCCCTGGCTGACTCATGAAGGAGGCTGCACTGATCCCTAGCTGACTCATGAAGGAGGCTGTAGCTGATCTCTGACTGGCTCATGAAGGAGGCTGTAGCTGATCCCTGGCTGACTCATGAAGGAGGCTGTAGCTGATCCCTGGCTGACTCATGAAGGAGGCTGTAGCTGATCCCTGGCTGACTCATGAAGGAGGCTGTAGCTGATCCCTGGCTGACTCATGAAGGAGGCTGTAGCTGATCCCTGGCTGACTCATGAAGGAGGCTGTAGCTGATCCCTGGCTGACTCATGAAGGAGGCTGTAGCTGATCCCTGGCTGACTCATGAAGGAGGCTGTAGCTGATACCTGTGAAGGAGGCTGTAGCTGATCCCTGGCTGACTCATGAAGGAGGCTGCAGCTGATCTCTGGCTGACTCATGAAGGAGGCTGTAGCTGATCCCTGGCTGACTCATGAAGGAGGCTGTGCTGATCCCTGGCTGACTCATGAAGAGGCTGTAGCTGATCCCTGGCTGACTCATGAAGGAGGCTGAAGCTGATCCCTGGCTGACTCATGAAGGAGGCTGTAGCTGATCCTTGGCTGACTCATGAAGGAGGCTGTAGCTGATCCTTGGCTGACTATTGAAGGAGGCTGTAGCTGACCCCATGAAGGAGACAAGGTATGGTATGGCTGACTTGTAAAGGATTGGTTCTTCTCTGTTCAAACAAAGAAACAAAGAAACAAATTGACTAATTTCAGCTGACATCAAATACTTCAAGGACTCTCCTTAACTATTACAACAGAACTAGAGCTGATGAGAATCCTTAAAGTAAGAATTTTTCTATTAAAAATAAAAATGACCATAGTGGTCGGGGGAAGAAGTGGTCGGGGGGAAGAAGTGGTCGGGGGAAGAAGTGGTTGGGGGGAAGAAGTGGTCGGGGGGAAGAAAAAGAAACTGCCCACCTGGAACACAACCAGTCAGATGACCCTTTACCATTTTGGTAAAGGGTCATCCTCTTAACTTCAGAGTCTTGTTATATGTATTGCATGCTGCTGTATTGTGTTCTACACAGTGTCCTTGAAACCTTCAGAGTCCACCCAGTTATGTGTCCTTTTTAACCAGCCAATCCAAATGTTATTCATAGAGCACTGGAGGAGCTATTCGAACGTATTCATTTGAAGAAGGTGGAGTTTCAGTATATGCTGTCTGTCTCGTATGTTGAAATATACAAGGAAGTTCTCCGAGACTTATTGTGGGGAGAAGGGGCAGCGCCAGCTGTAGGGATGTGTGAGCTGCACATCCGTGAAGATGAACAAGGCAACACTGGTATATACATACATGCATACATACACACACACATGCTTCCTTCCCCCTCTTCCTCCACCTCCTCCCCCCTGCTCCTTCCTCCTCCTCCACCACTCCCCCCCCCCCCCCCCCCCCCCCCATCCTCTCTCCCCACTTCCCTACCCTCCTCCATCCACCACTCCACCACCTTTCTCTCTCTCCCCCCACCCTCCTCCACCACCCCTGCCAATTCTCCCTATCCTCCGTGAGTTACTTACACTCTGGCAGCTAGCGTGACTGTGTGTTTATTGTGACTAGTGCTGGTGGTGACTGTGTGTTTATTGTGACTAGTGCTGGTGGTGACTGTGTGTTTATTGTGACTAGTGCTGGTGGTGACTGTGTGTTTATTGTGACTAGTGCTGGTGGTGACTGTGTGTTTATTGTGACTAGTGCTGGTGGTGACTGTGTGTGACTGTGTGTTTATTATGACTAGTGCTGGTGGGCTGCTCTGAGTTACCGGTGGAGAGTGGAGAGGAGGCGCTAGTGTGGCTGGGTGTGGGTAATGCAGCCAGGATCACAGGGGCCACCCAGATGAACCAGTGCTCCAGTCGCTCCCATGCCATCTTCACAGTGCACATCAGTAAGTCCTGTGCTCCCGCCAGCACACCAGCATATAATTAGTGTGTGCAGTCTTTACAATTAGTGTGTGCAGTCTTTATAATTAGTGTGTGCAGTCTTTATTCATTAGTGTGTGCAGTCTTTATAATTAGTGTGTGCAGTCTTTACAATTAGTGTTGCAGTCTTTATAATTAGTGTTGCATTCTTTATAATTAGTGTTGCATTCTTTATAATTAGTGTTGCATTCTTTATAATTAGTGTGCGCAGTCTTTTATAATTAGTGTGTGCAGTCTTTATAATTAGTGTGTGCAGTCTTTACAATTAGTGTTGCAGTCTTTACAATTAGTGTTGCAGTCTTTATAATTAGTGTGTGCAGTCTTTATAATTAGTGTGTGCAGTCTTTATAATTAGTGTGTGCAGTCTTTATAATTAGTGTGTGCAGTCTTTACAATTAGTGTTGCAGTCTTTATAATTAGTGTTGCATTCTTTATAATTAGTGTTGCATTCTTTATAATTAGTGTTGCAGTCTTTTATAATTAGTGTGTGCAGTCTTTACAATTAGTGTTGCAGTCTTTATAATTAGTGTTTCAGTCTTTATAATTAGTGTTGCAGTCTTTTATAATTAGTGTGTGCAGTCTTTACAATTAGTGTGTGCAGTCTTTATAATTAGTGCGTGTAGTCTTTATAATTAGTGTGTGCAGTCTTTATAATTAGTGTGTGCAGTCTTTATAATTAGTGTTTCAGTCTTTATAATTAGTGTTGCAGTCTTTATAATTAGTGTGTGCAGTCTTTATAATTAGTGTGTGCAGCTTTATAATTAGTGTGTGCAGTCTTTATAATTAGTGTTGCATTCTTTATAATTAGTGTGTGCAGTCTTTATAATTAGTGTGTGCAGTCTTTATAATTAGTGTTGCATTCTTTATAATTAGTGTGTGCAGTCTTTATAATTAGTGTGTGCAGTCTTTATAATTAGTGTGTGCAGTCTTTATAATTAGTGTGTGCAGTCTTTATAATTAGTGCGTGCTATTTATAATTAGTATGTGCAGTCTTTATAATTAGTGTGCAGTCTTTATAATTAGTGTGTGCAGTCTTTATAATTAGTGTGTGCAGTCTTTATAATTAGTGTGTGCAAGTCTTTATAATTAGTGTGTGCAGTCTTTATAATTAGTGTGAAGTCTTTATAATTAGCATGTGCAGTCTTTATAATTAGTGTGTGCAGTCTTTATAATTATTGTTGCAGTCTTTATAATTAGTGTGTGCAGTCTTTATAATTATTGTTGCATTCTTTATAATTAGTGTGTGCAGTCTTTATAATTAGTGTGTGCAGTCTTTATAATTAGTGTGAAGTCTTTATAATTAGCATGTGCAGTCTTTATAATTAGTGTGTGCAGTCTTTATAATTATTGTTGCAGTCTTTATAATTAGTGTGTGCAGTCTTTATAATTATTGTTGCATTCTTTATAATTAGTGTGTGCAGTCTTTATAATTAGTGCGTGCTATTTATAATTAGTATGTGCAGTCTTTATAATTAGTGTGCAGTCTTTATAATTAGTGTGTGCAGTCTTTATAATTAGTGTGCGCAGTCTTTATAATTAGTGTGTGCAGTCTTTATAATTATAATTAGTGTGTGCAGTCTTTATTCATTAGTGTGTGCAGTCTTTATAATTAGTGTGTGCAGTCTTTATAATTATAATTAGTGTGTGCAGTCTTTATAATTAGTGTGTGCAGTCTTTATAATTAGTGTGTGCAGTCTTTATAATTAGTGTGTGCAGTCTTTATAATTATAATTAGTGTGTGCAGTCTTTATTCATTAGTGTGTGCAGTCTTTATAATTAGTGTGTGCAGTCTTTATAATTAGTGTTGCAGTCTTTTATAATTAGTGTGTGCAGTCTTTACAATTAGTGTGTGCAGTCTTTATAATTAGTGTGTGCAGTCTTTATAATTAGTGTGTGCAGTCTTTATAATTAGTGTGTGCAGTCTTTATAATTAGTGTGTTCAGTCTTTATAATTAGCATGTGCAGTCTTTATAATTAGTGTGTACAGCCTTTATAATTAGTGTGTGCAGTCTTTATAATTAGTGTGTGCAGTCTTTATAATTAGTGTGCAGTCTTTATAATTAGTGTGTGCAGTCTTTATAATTAGTGTGTGCAGTCTTTATAATTATAATTAGTGTGTGCGGTCTTTATAATTAGTGTGTGCGGTCTTTATAATTAGTGTGTGCAGTCTTTATAATTATAATTAGTGTGTGCAGTCTTTATAATTAGTGTGTGCGGTCTTTATAATTAGTGTATGCAGTCTTTATAATTATAATTAGTGTGTGCAGTCTTTATTCATTAGTGTGTGCAGTCTTTATAATTAGTGTGTGCGGTCTTTATAATTAGTGTGTGCAGTCTTTATATAAGCCGGCCCGAAGAGTGTTTCTATTAGTTTAAGGGTCTTTATAATTATAATTAGTGTGTGCAGTCTTTATAATTAGTATGTGCGGTCTTTATAATTAGTGTGTGCAGTCTTTATAATTAGTGTGTGCAGTCTTTATAATTAGTATGTGCGGTCTTTATAATTAGTGTTGCAGTCTTTATAATTAGTGTGTGCAGTCTTTATAATTAGTGTGTGCAGTCTTTATAATTAGTGTGTGCAGTCTTTATAATTAGTGTGTGCAAGTCTTTATAATTAGTGTGTGCAGTCTTTATAATTAGTGTGTGCAGTCTTTATAATTAGTGTGTGCAGTCTTTATAATTAGTGTGTGCAGTCTTTATAACCAATTAGTGTGCAATCTTTATAATTAGTGTGTGCAGTCTTTATAATTAGTGTTGCAGTCTTTATAATTAGTGTGTGCAGTCTTTATAATTAGTGTGCGCAGTCTTTATAATTAGTGTGTGCAGTCTTTATAATTAGTGTGCGCAGTCTTTATAATTAGTGTGCGCAGTCTTTATAATTAGTGTGCGCAGTCTTTATAATTAGTGTTGCAGTCTTTATAATTAGTGTGTGCAGTCTTTATAATTAGTGTGCGCAGTCTTTATAATTAGTGTGTGCAGTCTTTATAATTAGTGTGTACATATAATTAGTGTGTACATAGTTTATTCATTAGTGTGTTGTTGGATTGTCATGTGCTTTAGTGAGCAGACTGGACTTGTGGCATTCTTGAGTTTCACCAAAACTCCCAATGGACGTGGTATAATGAATGACTTCCAACTTAAATTTGCTCACTGGATCTTTTAGCTAGATGCTCTAGCCTTCATCATCTTGATGAAGGCTAGAGCAGCTATGTGGCTGAAATGGCTGCATGAAGAAATAGCCTGTTTGACTACTGGCATACATACCAGCAGTCAGAACAAATATTCAATGGCGTTTGACAAGATTCTTCCCTCCCCATTTGTGTATGTGAAGGGATGTGTGTTGATGTGTGTGTGTGTTTGTTTGTACGAGAGTCTGCCAGGGAGACTGGCGGTGTTGGGCATGGGAGAGTCCAGCTGAAGGGAGTGAGGTGTGTCAGAGTCTGGCTGGTGTTACTGGGGGTGTGGGTGAGTGGCTGGTGTGACTGGGGGTGTGGCAGTGACTTTGGTGTGTGGGCCAGTGTGGGTGTGTGGTGAGTCTGTGTGGGAGGGGGGGGGGGGACATGTTAAGTTGCCATCGTTAGTCCTGCAATGCTTCAGGAGGTTGTGCACTGCAGACATAATGGCCCAGAATAGTGTGATCTGCGAGAAGACGAGTGACAGAAAGGCCGGGGCCGGGAACAGTGCTGTGATGTTAACCCTTTACAGTTCAGCACCGAACCTACCTACACACGTTATCATAGAAATACGCAAAGAAGAGTTGGTTACTTCTCTTGCCCCTATGACCTCTGTGACCTCTGTGTACTGCACGTGTCATATCCGTGTTGATATAATAATAATGCATTTATTCTCATAATTAGGTCGTAGAAGAAGGGGTGTGGCTGATCCACCTAGCAGCTCGGAGGCACTGATGGGGAGCCTGGCTTTGGGAGATGAAGTGGTCTCCAGCAAGCTGCACTTTGTGGACCTTGCTGGCTCAGAGCGCGCGGGGAAGACAGGGAGCAAGGGAGAGAGGTTCATAGGTCAGAGTTCATACTCCTCTTCTTTAACCACCACATGGCCACCCCCACTATTTTCAACATTTCTTCCTTCTCGTCAGTCCTCCCATCCCTCCCTCCTCCCATCCTCCTCTTTCCCTTCTCACTCCCTTTTACTCTTCTTCCCTCCCCCCTCCCCCTTTCCTCACCCTCCCATACTCCTCCCATCTTGCTCCTCCCTCCTCCCTCACTTCTCTACTTCTCTAACTGTCCCTCTCTATTCCCCCTCTTTCCCTTCCTCCTCCCCTCATTCCTCCCCTCCTCCCTCCCTCCTCCCCTCCCTCCCTTCTCTCCCCATTCCTCCAAACCTCCCCACTTCTTATGGACTTGTACACGATCAGAGTCCGTGTACATCAACAGTGGATTGCTGGCATTGGGCAACGTCATCAGTGCCTTGGGGGTCCCTAGGAGAAGAGGCCAGCATGTGCCCTATCGTGATTCCAAGATTACACGGCTGCTGAAGGACTCTCTGGCGGGCAATGCCCACACGGTGATGATTACCTGCCTCAGCCCTGCGGCCTGCAACTTTGCAGAGAACTTGAACTCCCTCAACTATGCCAAGAGAGTAAGTTACTGCAGCATGTGCATGCCGAGTGCCTGCCACAAGTTGGAACAACAACAACAACAACAACAACAACAAACACTACACACAAGGAGAAACAAAAGCACTCGAGTAAAATAATGGAATTTTGATGACCCTTTACCTATCCAAATCAAACTCCATATGATACATATATTACTCCAAGAGTGAGGGCTCAATTGAGGTACACACATGCATGTGTATGAAGAGACCAGTCACTCTAGTGAGGTACACACATGCATGTGTATGAAGAGACCAGTCACTCTAGTGAGGTACACACATGCATGTGTATGAAGAGACCAGTCACTCTAGTGAGGTACACACATGCATGTGTATGAAGAGACCAGTCACTCTAGTGAGGTACACACATGCATGTGTATGTAGAGACCAGTCACTCTAGTGAGGTACGCACATGCATGTGTATGAAGAGACCAGTCACTCTAGTGAGGTACACACATGCATGTGTATGAAGAGACCAGTCACTCTAGTGAGGTACACACATGCATGTGTATGAAGAGACCAGTCACTCTAGTGAGGTACACACATGCATGTGTATGTAGAGACCAGTCACTAGTGAGGTACGCACATGCATGTGTATGAAGAGACCAGTCACTCTAGTGAGGTACACACATGCATGTGTATGAAGAGACCAGTCACTAGTGAGGTACACACATGCATGTGTATGAAGAGACCAGTCACTCTAGTGAGGTACACACATGCATGTGTATGTAGAGACCAGTCACTCTAGTGAGGTACACACATGCATGTGCATGAAGAGACCAGTCACTCTAGTGAGGTACACACATGCATGTGTATGAAGAGACCAGTCACTCTAGTGAGGTACACACATGCATGTGTATGAAGAGACCAGTCACTAGTGAGGTACACACATGCATGTGTATGAAGAGACCAGTCACTCTAGTGAGGTACACACATGCATGTGTATGAAGAGACCAGTCACTCTAGTGAGGTACACACATGCATGTGTATGTAGAGACCAGTCACTCTAGTGAGGTACACACATGCATGTGTATGAAGAGACCAGTCACTCTAGTGAGGTACACACATGCATGTGTATGAAGAGACCAGTCACTCTAGTGAGGTACACACATGCATGTGTATGAAGAGACCAGTCACTAGTGAGGTACACACATGCATGTGTATGTAGAGACCAGTCACTAGTGAGGTACACACATGCATGTGTATGTAGAGACCAGTCACTCTAGTGAGGTACACACATGCATGTGTATGAAGAGTCCAGTCACTCTAGTGAGGTACACACATGCATGTGTATGAAGAGACCAGTCACTCTAGTGAGGTACACACATGCATGTGTATGAAGAGACCAGTCACTCTAGTGAGGTACACACATGCATGTGTATGTAGAGACCAGTCACTCTAGTGAGGTACACACATGCATGTGTATGAAGAGACCAGTCACTCTAGTGAGGTACACACATGCATGTGTATGTAGAGACCAGTCACTCTAGTGAGGTACACACATGCATGTGTATGAAGAGACCAGTCACTCTAGTGAGGTACACACATGCATGTGTATGAAGAGACCAGTCACTAGTGAGGTACACACATGCATGTGTATGAAGAGACCAGTCACTCTAGTGAGGTACACACATGCATGTGTATGAAGAGACCAGTCACTAGTGAGGTACACACATGCATGTGTATGAAGAGACCAGTCACTAGTGAGGTACACACATGCATGTGTATGAAGAGACCAGTCACTCTAGTGAGGTACACACATGCATGTGTATGAAGAGACCAGTCACTCTAGTGAGGTACACACATGCATGTGTATGTAGAGACCAGTCACTCTAGTGAGGTACACACATGCATGTGTATGAAGAGACCAGTCACTCTAGTGAGGTACACACATGCATGTGTATGAAGAGACCAGTCACTCTAGTGAGGTACACACATGCATGTGTATGTAGAGACCAGTCACTCTAGTGAGGTACACACATGCATGTGTATGAAGAGACCAGTCACTCTAGTGAGGTACACACATGCATGTGTATGTAGAGACCAGTCACTCTAGTGAGGTACACACATGCATGTGTATGTAGAGACCAGTCACTCTAGTGAGGTACACACATGCATGTGTATGAAGAGTCCAGTCACTCTAGTGAGGTACACACATGCATGTGTATGAAGAGACCAGTCACTAGTGAGGTACACACATGCATGTGTATGAAGAGACCAGTCACTAGTGAGGTACACACATGCATGTGTATGTAGAGACCAGTCACTCTAGTGAGGTACACACATGCATGTGTATGAAGAGACCAGTCACTCTAGTGAGGTACACACATGCATGTGTATGTAGAGACCAGTCACTAGTGAGGTACACACATGCATGTGTATGAAGAGACCAGTCACTAGTGAGGTACACACATGCATGTGTATGAAGAGACCAGTCACTAGTGAGGTACACACATGCATGTGTATGAAGAGACCAGTCACTAGTGAGGTACACACATGCATGTGTATGAAGAGACCAGTCACTCTAGTGAGGTACACACATGCATGTGTATGTAGAGACCAGTCACTCTAGTCAGGTACACACATGCATGTGTATGAAGAGACCAGTCACTAGTGAGGTACGCACATGCATGTGTATGAAGAGACCAGTCACTCTAGTGAGGTACACACATGCATGTGTATGAAGAGACCAGTCACACTAGTGAGGTACACACATGCATGTGTATGAAGAGACCAGTCACTCTAGTGAGGTACACACATGCATGTGTATGAAGAGACCAGTCACTCTAGTGAGGTACACACATGCATGTGTATGAAGAGACCAGTCACTCTAGTGAGGTACACACATGCATGTGTATGAAGAGACCAGTCACTCTAGTGAGGTACACACATGCATGTGTATGTAGAGACCAGTCACTCTAGTGAGGTACACACATGCATGTGTATGTAGAGACCAGTCACTCTAGTGAGGTACACACATGCATGTGTATGAAGAGACCAGTCACTCTAGTGAGGTACACACATGCATGTGTATGTAGAGACCAGTCACTCTAGTCAGGTACGCACATGCATGTGTATGAAGAGACCAGTCACTAGTGAG
The DNA here is from genome assembly GCA_028752905.1 of Cladorhizidae sp. MBARI D1340-BT2. Lineage (NCBI taxonomy): Eukaryota > Metazoa > Porifera > Demospongiae > Poecilosclerida > Cladorhizidae > Cladorhizidae sp. MBARI D1340-BT2. Next base: position 5,556,824 of record JAQNBH010000008.1, on the reverse strand, counting down.
GTACACACATGCATGTGTATGAAGAGACCAGTCACTCTAGTGAGGTACACACATGCATGTGTATGAAGAGACCAGTCACTCTAGTGAGGTACACACATGCATGTGTATGTAGAGACCAGTCACTAGTGAGGTACACACATGCATGTGTATGAAGAGACCAGTCACTAGTGAGGTACACACATGCATGTGCATGAAGAGACCAGTCACTATAGTGAGGTACACACATGCATGTGTATGAAGAGACCAGTCACTCTAGTGAGGTACGCACATGCATGTGTATGAAGAGGCCAGTCACTCTAGTGAGGTACACACATGCATGTGTATGAAGAGACCAGTCACTAGTGAGGTACACACATGCATGTGTATGAAGAGACCAGTCACTCTAGTGAGGTACGCACATGCATGTGTATGAAGAGACCAGTCACTAGTGAGGTACGCACATGCATGTGTATGAAGAGACCAGTCACTCTAGTGAGGTACACACATGCATGTGTATGAAGAGACCAGTCACTCTAGTGAGGTACACACATGCATGTGTATGAAGAGACCAGTCACTCTAGTGAGGTACACACATGCATGTGTATGAAGAGACCAGTCACTAGTGAGGTACACACATGCATGTGTATGAAGAGACCAGTCACTAGTGAGGTACACACATGCATGTGTATGAAGAGACCAGTCAACTTGACTCACTTCTTCGTCAAGATAGATTATGAAGACTCTAAATATGTGTGCATGGGCAGCCAGGTGGACACTTACTGTAGGTTCCTCTCGCAGCGAAGTTTCTAAAGTTGATGATAACCTCTAATTTGTCACGTGCTTGTGTGCACATGTGTGAGTGTGTGTGTATGTTTGTTGCTTGAGTACTGTCTCATTTAACATCTGTGTGTCTTCTCAGGCTCGCAAGATCAAGAACAAACCCATAGTTAACACAAAGCCTCTGCCCAGCAATCAACAGCATCTGAAGGACGAGATCGCTCTCCTCAGGGAAGAGCTAGTCACAGCCAGACTGGAGGCTCGCATGCTAATGGACGACCAGGGTTGCGAAGAGAATGCGGTTGGCTTGGGTAAGACCAGCAGACACGCACAAGGGGCGGAGGGGGCGGAGGAGGGCTTGGTGGAAGACGAGGGCAAGGTAATTGGTGCCAGTTACGTCAGAGAGCTGGAGAATCGTTTGGCGCGGTCACAAGAGCTACTCAACTCTTATTCCAATTGCTTGAGGGACATGAAAGAGATGTTGGAGAGCATCCTCTGTAGTCACCATAATGCCACCGGGCATGACAGTAGTGACGACGCGAGTTCGGTCGAGCTCAGTCTTCGAAAATGCCTCCTGCATGTTCGCGAGTCTCAGAGACTCCTTGCTGAGGGGGGTGGAGTAGAGCACCCGATCGGAGAGACGGTCTCGGCACCAGCAGTCTCTTTCCTTCGCTCCGAGCTTGACTCTTGTCGAAAGGATTTGTGCGTGGACGAGCAGGTGTTTGCGGAGAAGGAGGCGGAGATTGAAGAGTTGCACATGACTTGTCGTAAGCTTTCTCAAGATAAGGAGCTGGCAGAGTTCATGTGTCAGGCCGCACAGGACAGCGAGACCAGACTGCTGAGTCAGCTAGAGTGCCTGTCACAGAAGGTTGCTATGTTGGAGCGAGTGGGCGTGGTTGGCGAAGACCAAGTGGGTGTGGTTGGCAAAGAGGCGGTGAGTCTTAATGGAGAGGAGTTAAATGCCAGTGGTGGAAGCGAGTATGAGGATAGCTTGGAAAAAGGAGGAGGGCCTGGCGGAGGTGGAGGCGTGTGCTCCCCTTCCTCCTCGGAGGTGAGGAGCTTGAAATTACAGAAGTTTACGGCAACCCGATCATTACTACAAGGCAAAGTCAGGACCAGCCATTTGGAGGTTTGTACTGGTCTTCACAACGCACACACACACACACACACACACACATCGTACATACATACACACACACACACACACACACACATCGTACATACATACACACACACATACATACACGCACATAATACCTACATCATACACACCAGGGTTTCATTTAGAAAATTGTCCCCAAGGGGGGAGCAACTCGAGGAATCTGGGGGGGGGACATGATGGTTAAAGATGTGACAAAGTTTCCAATGTGATGCAATTTCCAAGGGGGTGGGGGGGGGGGGGGCAAAAAGGTTCCAAGCGGGGGGCCCTGCCCCCCTAAAAGAAACCCTGCATACATACCTACATTCACATACACACATACATCATACATACATACCTATTATACACATACATACATACATACATGCATAACCACACACATGCATGCATACATACATCATACATACATACATACTTACATTGAACATGTAGCGGTCAAGACCACATCCAGTTCCCTGCTGTTCAATCAGCAACACACCACAGGGTCCCCGAGCAAGACATTTACTCTTCCCTGCATGTGCCTGCATGTCATGTGCCTGCATGTGTCATGTGTCTGCATGTGTTGTGTGTCTGCATGTGTCATGTGTCTGCATGTGTCGTGTGCCTGCATCTGTTATGTGTCAGCATGTGTCATGTGTCGTGTGTCTGCATGTGTCGTGTGTGCATGTGTCATGTGTCATGTGTCTGCATGTGTCATGTGTCTGCATGTATCATGTGTCTGCATGTGTCATGTGTCTGCATGTGTCATGTGTCTGCATGTGTCGTGTGCCTGCATCTGTCATGTGTCTGCATGTGTAATCTGTCTGCATGTGTCATGTGTCTGCGTGTATCATGTGTCTGCATCTGTCATGTGTCTATATGTGTAATGTGTCGTGTGTCTGCATGTATCATGTGTCTGCATGTGTCATGTTTCTGCATGTATCATGTGTCTGCATGTATCATGTGTCTGCATGTGTCATGTTTCTGCATGTATCATGTGTCTGCATGTGTCATGTGCCTGCATGTATTCCCTCCAATAATATTTCCATTAGTAGCTCTAGAGGTTGCAGCTGTGGCTAGGATGACTGCGGCATATCTTACTACTGGGCCTCTATTAGAGCTAGCTGCAGTCATTAGTCTGGAGATTATTCAAGCACTCCACACTCACATTAATTAATTAAGTTGAAAAGCCTCATCTTGACCGAGGACTGATTTTATCCACTAGCTGACTTGTGTATATTCAGTGTGGCATGATGCTGCTACTGCACAACAACCAGAGAGAGCACTCTTGGAGTGAACTATTTGAAAGTTACGACATAGCTTGGGAACCTGGCATTGCCCAGACAAAAATATATAGAGGTGATGAAATATTAATCCTTGCCAAAAATGCCCCCAAATCAGCAATTTCCTTCATGACTTCCCCGCCCCCTCCCCCCATTTTTTCTCCCGCCCTCCTCCCCTCTCACCTCCTTTAAGACCTTCTTTGGGTGGAGCCTAAAGGCCATGCAAACTTGTGATTGGCTCATGGTATCCCGAGTCATAAGTGAAGTACATGTACATACAGACAACCATTTTGTGCCTTGTATGGCATGTTATGCATCATATTTCGGGGACATGCATACTATAGATAGGGAAAATTCCGTTGTCAAAATTGTACTCCATTTGGTTTTGCTTTGTATCAACAAAAAATTAATAATTATGAAATATTTCATACGAGCGAATAATTACATGTAGATCGATATTATTGAGTCACGTTGCACGTTCGTAGCTAGCTACAGAGAGATCTCAAGCGCTAGAGAATTCGAGTGAGGGATGGCTTTGTTGACATATCTCTAGTCCAAGGATGGGACTGCCCCCGAAAGGCTCTTTGTCATTGCCGTTGCCATCTCTAGCAACAACAACAGGAAGTTCAGGAAGTCATGGCCGGCAGCAGCTGCTAGGAAGGAAAGTGTGGACCATATTATAAGAAGTAGGACTATCCAGCTAGTAGTCATGTTTTATCTTTTGAGCCGAATACATGGCGTACCTCGTAGCTATCTGTACATATGTAGCTAACTCACCTTGTGAGCAAATACACAGCGTGAGTACATGTACCTCGTAGCTATCTGTATAATGAGCATTAAAACGAAATTAGAGCTTGTGGAGATGCATACACATGTACATATCAGCGCACACATGTACTGTACATATCAGTGTATACACATGTACATATCATTGCATACACATGTACATATTGGTGCGCGCACATGTACATATCAGTGCACACACATGTACATATCAGTGCATACACATGTACATATCAGCGCACACATGTACTGTACATATCAGTGTATACACATGTACATATCATTGCATACACATGTACATATTGGTGCGCACACATGTACATATCAGTGCACACACATGTACATATCAGTGCATACACATGTACATATCAGCGCACACATGTACTGTACATATCAGTGTATACACATGTACATATCATTGCATACACATGTACATATTGGTGCGCGCACATGTACATATCAGTGCACACACATGTACATATCAGTGCATACACATGTACATATCAGCGCACACATGTACTGTACATATCAGTGTATACACATGTACATATCATTGCATACACATGTACATATTGGTGCGCGCACATGTACATATCTGTGCACACACATGTACATATCAGTGCATACACATGTACATATCAGCGCACACATGTACTGTACATATCAGTGTATACACATGTACATATCATTGCATACACATGTACATATTGGTGCACGTACATGTACATATCAGTGCACACACATGTACATAACAGTGCACACACATGTACATATCAGTGCACACACATGTACATATCAGTGCATACACATGTACATATCAGTGCATCACATGTACATATCAGTGCACACACATGTACATATCAGGCATCACATGTACATATCTGTGATACACATGTACATATCAGTGCACACACATGTACATATCAGTGCATGCACATGTACATATCAGTGCACACATGTACATATCAGTGCATACACATGTACATATCAGTGCATACACATGTACATATCGGTGCATTCACATGTACATATCAGTGCATCACATGTACATATCAGTGCACACACATGTACATATCAGTGCACACACATGTACATATCAGTGCACACACATGTACATATCAGTGCACACACATGTACATATCAGTGCACACACATGTACATATCAGTGCACACACATGTATATATCAGTGCACACACATGTACGTGTCATCTGTGACACACATGTACATGTCAGTGCACACACATGTACGTGTCATCTGTGACGTACATGTCAGTGCACACACATGTACGTGTCATCTGTGACACACATGTATGTGTCAGTGCATCACATGTACATATCAGTGCATCACATGTACATATCAGGCAACACATGTACTGGTTGTTATGGGATTCTCTATTACACTTTTTCTGTATTCCGGAACTCGAGAATAAAAATCAAGTGACCTCTGTTTGACCTTTCCAATTATCCACTGTGTTGGTCGTTACTCTGGCTCCTCCCTAGACTTTACGGCAGAGTTCATGAGTTCATGACTGCTTGATCGTCATGAGCTTAATTAATAAACAGAGAGCTTCATGCCATTCCCACCAGCAAGCTCGATGGTGGATGGTCTCTAAAGCAACAGGCTATCTACAAACTGTGTGTAGAGGGTGGCCAGTGTAATAATTGTCTATAATTGTTTGCAGGACTTCAGTGAAGAGTCTGTCTTGAACTCTCTCCAACTACTTACTCAGTGCCTCAGAGAACACCAAGCCACACCCATACCTATTGTCACTTTGCATCGGCTTAAAGACCTTGCCAAAGCGGGTACTTCGAATTGCAGTGAGCACCATCCCGGTGGGGAAAGGCATCCCGGTGAGGAGGACCATCTCGGTGAGGAGGGCCATCCTGGTGAGGAGGGCCATCTCGGTGAGGAGGGCCATCCCGGTGAGGAGGACCATCCCGGTGAGGAGGGCCATCCCGGTGAGGAGGATCATCCCGGTGAGGAAGGGCATCCCGGTGAGGAAGGGCATCCCGGTGAAGAGGACCGGCCCAATGAGGTGTGCCGTCCAGTGACTCCCCTCGTGGCTAGTGAGCACGAACCTCTTCATTCCATGAGTGGTGAACACCTCCAAACACCCACCAATGGGTGTGGTTGGGTGGGCGTGGTTGGGAAGAAGTCGGAGATGTATTTATTGAATGCAAGTGCTGTTGACTCCCAGCACCAGCTCGTGCACGCCGAGGAGAAGTACGCTGGCAGTCATGTGATTCTCATGTGATTGTCATGTGACTTGTTTTGTTGTTTTTTTTGTTTTTGCAGACTTTATTGTGCACAAGAGGAGATGAGATGCTTAGGAATCAAAATCAGGTGTGGCACACACATCACACACATCACATCACACACTCACACACTTATCACTCCATCACATACACACCACAGCACATCACCCTCACACACTTATCACTCCATCACATACACACCACAGCACATCACACTTACCACGGCATCTCTCACACCGCAGCACGTCACACAGCACAGCTAGCACATCACACAGCACAGTATAGCACATCACACACACACCACACACCTACCACAGCACATCATTCAGCAAACACACACACACTTGTAAACCACATATCACACACATACCACAGCACATCACACACACCACACCATCACACACGACAGCACATCACACAGCAAACACAACACCCACACCATATACAACACACACACACACCATAGCACATGCCCATACTTGTGTATCACACCTAGACACAGCCACATACACATCTAGATGTAATGTCACACACACACACATGCACACACCATCACACACTTACCACAGCACATCATACAGCAAACACACACACTTACCACATATCACACACATACCATAGCACATCACACACACACACCACATCATCTCACACACCACAGCACATCACACACATGCACACACTTACCACACCATCACACACACCACAGCAAATCACACAGCAAACACACACACACTTACTACACCATCACACACACACTTATCACACACACCACAGCACATCACACACACACACACTTACCACACCATCACACATACACGACAGCACATCACAAAGCAAATACACCACCAACACAACACCCACACCATATACAACACACACACACACCATAGCACATTATCACACACCTAGACACAGCCACATACAAATCTGGATGTAATGTCACACACACACACACACACACACACACACACACACACACACACACACACACACACACACACACACTGCCTGTGTCCAGGCTGAAGGAGCAACTGATTCATGAGCTGGCAAAGAACAGCCACATGGTGAAGAAACAGAACCAAGCTTATGTCAAGAAGATCCAAGCTTTAGAGAAGGCAAGAGTAAAGATGCTCACTCAGCATATTATACGCACGCACACACACACGGAGAGCAAGGGCTGAGAGGTTTATATTCAACAGGTCACTTATCCAAACAAACCAGTCAGCCGAACGCTATAAGAAGCCCCGCCCACATAAATGCTGGCCGCATTGAGTGTGCATCTCTTCATTTTGCAGGGGAAATTTCTTGCACATGCGCAAAAGGAATATATGCTCTTCACCTAACCTGGAACATCGTCCAGCAGTTGTTTTTTTCAGTTCTTCTCGCTCCAAGTCAAAACAGAGCATGGCTGGGCCTAGTCAAGAGACAATAATTATTGATGTAAGCTCAAGATCTGCGATATTGTGAGGAATGGGAGGAGTTTAGCTAGAGTACAGCGGAATACGATGTTTGATTTGAAAGTGGACTGTCCAGATCTTGTGAGGAGCCAGGACAAACTGAAGACCTGAAGTTCAGTTATCCGAAAATTCAGTTATCTGAACACCTAGTCCTAGCATGTCCGGATAGTGGCCTATATATATTACACACACACACACACACACACACACACACACACACACACACACACACACACACATGTATACCAATGGACCTCTAGTCCTAGCATGTCTGGATAGTGGCCTATATATATTATACACACACACACACACACACACACACACACACATGTATACCAATGGACCTCTAGTCCTAGCATGTCCGGATAGTGGCCTATATATATTATACACACACACACACACACACACACACACACACACACACACACACACACACACACACACACATGTATACCAATGGACCTCTAGTCCTAGCATGTCCTGATAGTGGCCTATATATATTATACACACACACACACACACACACACACACACATGTATACCAATGGACAACATGGTCACCTGATCCTGTCTCGTGCTTGAATGACCTGTGATACAATGTACATACATGCGTGCATATGTGCGTAGATATGTGTAATAATTACCATATTCCCTCGATCAGACTATGCCCTCATTAAGACATGTTCAGGTGCTTCTGACTCTTATGTGTCTATACTTGTGGAGGTAAGACCAAAAATAACAGGAATGCCGAATTTCTGACTCTTCCAGCTCCCAAACATTGATTTTAGTTTTGTGATAACTGGCGTTAGCAACAAGACATGATCATATGCTGTATACTTCATAGCAAACCCCTCCCTCTTCTCTCTCTCCCCCCCCTCCCCCCCAATAGGTCAAGTAGTCTTTGATGGCATTTTTAAACACACACACACAAAGAGAGAGAGATATCGTTCAGCGTTTTAATAACATGCATGGAATAGGTTCCAACTCCTTGAGCATGGAAGTCACTGCCCACTATTCACTACTATGACCTCTATGACCTCCTGTTCTGTAAGATAGTCAGAAATCTGCTGAGCTGAGGCTCTGCTTGTGCCTGGGGCTAGATGACTTTGTGTTCTGTAGCCCGTCACTCTGACATGCATACTAGTTTGTGTTGGCTCTCTCTTAGGAAGCCATTGAAATTCAGGACGAGCTCGTTCGAGTGCAAGGCATGCTCCAAGGAAGTGGGAGTGGCGGGAACATGGGAGGAGAGGAAACTACAGAGGAGACCAACAAGATGACCAAGTGAGTTGAGTAGAGGAGGTTGTGCACACACCTGACCAACACCACGATGGGTTGAGGCAGGTTGAAGTAGGTTGACAATAGCTCTATGGGGGCACACACTGGACCAACACCACACTGGGTTGAGGCAGGTTGAAGTAGGTTGACAATAGCTCTATGGGGACGCACACTGGACCAACACCACACTGGGTTGAGGCAGGTTGAAGTAGGTTGACAATAGCTCTATGGGGACGCACACTGGACCAACACCACACTGGGTTGAGGCAGGTTGAAGGAGGTTGACAATAGCTCTATGAGGACACACACTGGACCAACACCACACTGGGTTGAGGCAGGTTGAAGTAGGTAGACAATAGCTCTGTGGGGACACACACTGGACCAACACCACACACTGGGTTGAGGCAGGTTGAAGTAGGTTGACAATAGCTCTATGGGGACGCACACTGGACCAACACCACACTGGGTTGAGGCAGGTTGAAGGAGGTTGACAATAGCTCTATGGGGACGCACACTGGACCAACACCACACTGGGTTGAGGCAGGTTGAAGTAGGTTGACAATAGCTCTATGGGGACGCACACTGGACCAACACCACACTGGGTTGAGGCAGGTTGAAGTAGGTTGACAATAGCTCTATGGGGACGCACACTGGACCAACACCACACTGGGTTGAGGCAGGTTGAAGTAGGTTGACAATAGCTCTATGGGGACGCACACTGGACCAACACCACACACTGGGTTGAGGCAGGTTGAAGGAGGTTGACAATAGCTCTATGAGGACACACACTGGACCAACACCACACTGGGTTGAGGCAGGTTGAAGTAGGTTGACAATAGCTCTATGGGGACGCACACTGGACCAACACCACACTGGGTTGAGGCAGGTTGAAGTAGGTTGACTATAGCTCTATGGGGACGCACACTGGACCAACACCACACACTGGGTTGAGGCAGGTTGAAGGAGGTTGAAAATAGCTCTATGAGGACACACACTGGACCAACACCACACTGGGTTGAGGCAGGTTGAAGTAGGTTGACAATAGCTCTATGGGGACGCACACTGGACCAACACCACACTGGGTTGAGGCAGGTTGAAGTAGGTTGACTATAGCTCTATGGGGACACACACTGGACCAACACCACACTGGGTTGAGGCAGGTTGAAGTAGGTTGACAATAGCTCTATGGGGACACACACTGGACCAACACCACACTGGGTTGAGGCAGGTTGAAGTAGATTGACTATAGCTCTATGGGGACACACACTGGACCAACACCACACTGGGTTGAGGCAGGTTGAAATAGGTTGACAATAGCTCTATGGGGACGCACACTGGACCAACACCACACTGGGTTGAGGCAGGTTGAAGTAGGTTGACTATAGCTCTATGGGGACACACACTGGACCAACACCACACTGGGTTGAAGTAGCTTGACAATAACGCTATGGGCCTATTGATCCAGATCCCATGTTAAAAGTGCATGACATTACTCCCTGTTGCTAGGGAACACAGGAAGAAGTTAGCTCAAACTGAAAGGAGATTGGCTGCACTTCATAAGAAACAGAAGGTAAGGAGTTTAGTTATACAACTTCCTCCACCCTAATTAATTAGAATACTTGGTAACCTTAGAAGAGCACTTCCGTGGGTGCTCAAGTCACCTTTGCCCACATGCACGTGTTGATGCTTCCACATTACAAGGTTGAATCCTTAGTCAGGGGGTTGCATTTAGAAAATTCGTCGAGGGGAGGGGAGGAGTTAATCATTGTTTACCCAAGTAAGGGGGTGGGACAAGCAACAAAGACATAATTATAATAATAGTAGTAGTAGTAGTAGTAGTGGTGATGATGATGATGATGATGATGATGACGACGACGACGATGATGGACTTGGTCCCCTCGATAGATTTCTATGTTCCTTGCATATTTTGAATATGCTTTTTCAAATATTCTCCCCCCCCCCCCCGATGTTCTTGTTTAGAAGTATCTATAGTTTTCTTATTGCTAGTTAGAGGATTGTGCCTCCACCCCCAACTCAATGAATGCTTTCCCTCCTTAGGACCAGGGTAGGGCTAGGCCATGGCTAGATATGGGCTATGGGATAGGGCTATGAGGGCCAGGGCTAAAGATATAGGGCCAGGGCTAAGGATACAGGGCCATGGCTGAGGATATAGGGCCAAGGCTGAGGATATAGGGCTAAGGCTGAGGATATAGGGCCAGGGCTGAGGATATAGGGCCAGGGCTGAGGATATAGGGCCAGGGCTGAGGATATAGGGCCAGGGCTAAGGATATAGGGACAGAGCTGAGGATATAGGGCCAAGGCTGAGGATATAGGGCCATTGCTGAGGATATAGGGCCAGGGCTGAGGATATAGGGGCAGGGCTGAGGATATAGGGCCAAGGCTGAGGATAAAGGGCCATTGCTGAGGATATAGGGCCAGGGCTGAGGATATAGGGGTAGGGCTGAGGATATAGGGCCAGGGCTTAGGATATAGGGCCATGGCTGAGGATATAGGGCCAGTGCTGAGGATATAGGGCCATGGCTGAGGATATAGGGCCAGGGCTAAGGATATAGGGCCATGGCTGAGGATATAGGGCCAGGGCTAAAGATATAGGGCCATGGCTGAGGATATAGGGCCAGGGCTGAGGATATAGGGCCAGGGCTGAGGATATAGGGCCAGGGCTGAGGATATAGGGCCAGGGCTGAGGATATAAGGCCAGGGCTGAGGATATAGGGCCATGGCTGAGGATATAGGGCCAGGGCTGAGGATATAGGGCCAGGGCTAAGGATATAGGGCCATGGCTGAGGATATAGGGCCATGGCTGAGGATATAGGGCCAGGGCTGAGGATATAGGGGCATTGCTGAGGATATAGGGCCAGGGCTGAGGATATAGGGCCAGGGCTGAGGATATAGGGCCAGGGCTGAGGATATAGGGCCAGGGCTGAGGATATGGGCCAGGGCTGAGGATATAGGGCCAGGGCTAAGGATATAGGGCCATGGCTGAGGATATAGGGCCAGTGCTGAGGATATAGGGCCAGTGCTGAGGATATAGGGCCAGGGCTGATGATATAGGGCCAGGGCTAAAGATATAGGGCCATGGCTGAGGATATAGGGCCAGGGCTGAGGATATAGGGCCAGGGCTGAGGATATAGGGCCAGGGCTGAGGATATAGGGCCAGGGCTGAGGATATAGGGCCAGGGCTGAGGATATAGGGCCATGGTTGAGGATATAGGGCCATGGCTGAGGATATAGGGCCATGGCTGAGGATATAGGGCCAGGGCTGAGGATATAGGGCCAGGGCTAAAGATATAGGGCCAAGACTGAGGATATAGGGCCAGGGCTAAAGATATAGGGCCATGGCTGAGGATATAGGGCCAGGGCTGAGGATATAGGGCCAGGGCTGAGGATATAGGGCCAGGGCTGAGGATATAGGGCCAGGGCTGAGGATATAGGGCCAGGGCTGAGGATATAGGGCCAGGGCTGAGGATATAGGGCCAGGGCTGAGGATGTAGGGCCAGGGCTGAGGATGTAGGGCCAGGGCTGAGGATGTAGGGCCAGGGCTGAGGATGTAGGGCCAGGGCTGAGGATGTAGGGCCAGGGCTGAGGATGTAGGGCCAGGGCTGAGGATGTAGGGCCAGGGCTGAGGATGTAGGGCCAGGGCTGAGGATGTAGGGCCAGGGCTGAGGATATAGGGCCAGGGATGAGGATATAGGGGCAAGGCTAGGTCTGTAACAACTTTGAACTTAGGAAATCCATATACTTCCTCCGCCTATGTTCTAGGGTTATTACTGGGGCTAGGACTATGGCTAAGTATAGCTAGGGTTAGTGTTAGGCCTATGACTAGGACGAGGGTTAGTGTTAGTGCTATGACTAGGACTAAGGTTAATATTAGGGCTAGTAGGTTACTTTAGTGTTAGGGCCAAATCTATAATAACTTTGGACAGCCCCATAGATACCCAGGGATTGTCCAAGACACAACTCGACTCCCTGGACATTTCTAGCTCTCATTTCAACTGTTTGACCTGTATACTGTAGAATAGTGCAGCACATGTATGCAGCTAAACACTTGTATACTGTTAGTGCAGCACACATGCAGCTACTGCACTCTTTCTGATGTGCAGGAAACAAAGAAACTGGCATCATATGGAATTCGAAACGAAAAAAGGATCGATGAACTGGAATCAGGAATAGTGAGACTTCGGAATCAGCAGGAATCTCTTCGCAAGATGCTGAAGAGAGAGATGGAAAAGAAGAGCAAGTTGGAGGCAAGTTGGCGGGGTTATGACAATGTTTGAGAGAGGTCATATGATTGTCACATGATATGCATTTGCAGGCAGACATGCAGAAGTACCAGCACAGGATCCAGGCACTTCAGACGAAGAGTGAACAGCAAATGAAGGTTCTCCGGGTCAAAACTGAAGAGGTGAGAGTTTAATAGGTTAAAACAAAACTCTACATAGTTACTCCAACAATAATGTAATAATGGAGCATTTATTCTATAACAGCACACATACCTAGATACTCCAGTAGAATTCAGTCACATGCCTCTTGAAGCTTGACCTCACACTGCATGTGACAGGCCTCAGTCACATGCCTCTTGAAGCTTGACCTCACTCTGCATGTGACAGGACTCAGTCACATGCCTCTTGAAGCTTGACCTCACTCTGGCACAAGCACGTGCTCTTAGTTGCACGTTATATACCACACTATTAAAAATGTCGAGTGGGGTATCTTTCTCTAGATGGTAAGGATTACTGCAGCCATATATCTACCTCTGCTGAGTCAACGATGCATGCATGTGCGTGACCATTATGCTAATGGTGTGATTTATTTGGTATCTTGAAATTGCCAGTGGCAAAGATCTGCAATGAGATTTCTGCCGGTCTAGCATGCGGTCACCATATTATATGTTGTAAGTTGAGGCCCGTCCACACCGCACAAATATGGAAATGTTTAAAAACACTTCTTAAGTCATCTTCGTATCAATGAGACTTGTGCCATTTTGCTCATGCCACACGACAAAAAAGATTGTCGTGTGCCTGCTAACTAACGTGACAGTGTTCTCGTGAATAAAATTTCAATAGCACTGTCATTATACTCTCGAGCTGCGCTGTCGTAGCCTATACAAGTCGTACGAAGACTCGGCTGTCTCAGAGGATGATAAGTACACTATACAGCTTTTAAATGCTTACCTTTGCTCAGAAGATCGGGTTCTTTGCTTATTCCCCACCACTGCCCTGCTCTGCCGTGCCTGCTTGATCTCAGCTCGAGAGCAAATTCACAGCCAACTAGCTACATCTATACAGCCCATTGGATATGTATATCGATGATTTACCTTTGGGGGTCAGTTTTTTTGGCATTAATTCTGCCAACTGCCATGCATGCTTGATTCCAGTGTCAGCCAACTGGTGATTCTATATAACGCACAATGATTGAAGGTGTTTTTGCCAGCTCCAGTCAGCTGTATTTAGTAGACACAAGGAAATGATTTTTAAATGAGGAGGGAAAGGAAATAGGAAATACTATTTTTTTAAACTAGTGGTTACTAGTGCACACTTCACTCTGTGAACTTGGTGTATAGCTCAAAAGATAGGTCTCTGTGTGTGTGTGCTCTCTTTTGATATTAAAAATGTCGGAGTGCCTGATTTTGCAACATTTATGGCTCTTGATTGGAGAGTGTTAGACAGCTGAAGTTAGTAAGGAAGCCCTACTCTAGACAGATAAGGTGCTAAAAGGTGAGTAAGTGGTCAACCAATTCTGGCTTCCATCTTTACCCATCAGCACAGTCATGACTCATCAGCACTTTAAGTGTGAAGCTTGACACTTAAGCACTACACAAAAATGGAAACGTTTTCTGAGTCGTTTCCGTTGCAAAACGACTTAAGTCGTTTTGCGCGCGTCCACACTACAGAAATGAACAGCGAAGTCACCTGCACGGGACCGCCCACGGTCGTCAAAAATGTCACGCATGCGCAAAACCTAACTGTTAGCTATGGCTATCGAGTTCTTCTTTTTTTCCGTGTGGATGATGGCCTATCTACGGCTGATGAAGTCTCATGCTGTTCAGAGAAGGAGAAGGAGAGTATTAATGGCAAGGAAGGCCCATGCAAGATCAGTTTTATTTGAGATACACAGGCAGAGGCTACAAGGGTCAGTTATCTAGCTATAGCTAGCTAGCTACTTGTACACCTTGCTAGCTAGCTATAGCTACCAAAAATGTAAGAGCAGTAAAAGGTACATAGCTAGCTAGTTTAATAGCTGCATGCCATAGAGATTTTTCTACAGCTTGACTGGATATGAAGCTACCATTCAAAATATATAAAAAGGCAGGCTTACAAATAGCGACAGTAGCTAGATAGCCTTTCTATACTTGAAGGTTACGTTCTTAATCCGAAACTGCTGCCACATCCTTTCGACCCAAGTACTGCCAACTGCTGAGCAACGCGCTCATATACCGTCCTATTACGTTTCGCCCCGTCCAATTCCTTCTGCACGCCCTCCTGCGCCCAGATACTGACCAGAGCCTTAGTTTGATCAACCTCCCAACCTCCAGCCATCTTGCGAGCTCGAGCAATAAAAAGTGTTCTATATGATGCGCAATATTTATCAATTTCTACGTTTTTGAAAACGTTTACATCCGTCTCAAGTCACCTATTTCGTTGGCTCAAAACGTAGTCGTTTAAAGTCGACTCGAAGTTCAAGTTGACTTGTTTTTTTTTGCTCCCGCCGACGTCTCCGAGTTCGCTTGCGTCGCCGCCGCAGGCACTGGGCCCTATCCGCATCCCGGTTCGGGAATGTTAACCCGATTCCCTTTCAGTGTGGACGCGCAGAAACACTTATGAAACGACTTAAGTTGACTCCAGTGTGCAGTGTGGACAGGCCTTTACTCAAGTTTTAGCACCTAATGCCAAATAGGGCTTCCCTTGCCAGAGGTAACTTCATCAGGACCCTCGACTGTTGCAAACTCAGGCCTTCAATTAACTTTGCCCTATCCAACATCTTTTTGTATCAAAAGAGAGCACATATCAAATTCTGTCCTTGTACCGGCAAGATAGCCCTAGCCCTAGCCCTGCTCCTAGCCCAGGCCTTAACCATGCTCCTAGCCCAGGCCTTAACCATCCTAGCCCAGGCCTTAACCATGCTCCTAGCCTGGCCTTAACCATGCTCCTAGCCCAGGCCTTAACCATGCTCCTAGCCCAGGCCTTAACCATGCTCCTAGCCCAGGCCTTAACCATGCTCCTAGCCCTGGCCTTAACCATGCTAGTCCAGGCCTTAACCATGCTCCTAGCCCTGGCCTTAACCATGCTCCTAGCCCAGGCCTTAACCATGCTCCTAGCCCAGGCCTTAACCATGCTCCTAGCCCTGGCCTTAACCATGCTCCTAGCCCAGGCCTTAACCATGCTCCTAGCCCAGGCCTTAACCATGCTCCTAGCCCAGGCCTTAACCATGCTCCTAGCCCAGGCCTTAACCATGCTCCTAGCCCTGGCCTTAACCATGCTCCTAGCCCTGGCCTTAACCATGCTCCTAGCCCAGGCCTTAACCATCCTAGCCCAGGCCTTAACCATGCTCCTAGCCTGGCCTTAACCATGCTCCTAGCCCAGGCCTTAACCATGCTCCTAGCCCAGGCCTTAACCATGCTCCTAGCCCAGGCCTTAACCATGCTCCTAGCCCTGGCCTTAACCATGCTAGTCCAGGCCTTAACCATGCTCCTAGCCCTGGCCTTAACCATGCTCCTAGCCCTGGCCTTAACCATGCTCCTAGCCCAGGCCTTAACCATGCTCCTAGCCCAGGCCTTAACCATGCTCCTAGCCCAGGCCTTAACCATGCTCCTAGCCCAGGCCTTAACCATGCTCCTAGCCCTGGCCTTAACCATGCTCCTAGCCCAAGCTTTAACCATGCTCCTAGCCCAGGCCTTAACCATGCTCCTAGCCCAGGCCTTAACCATGCTCCTAGCCCTGGCCTTAACCATGCTCCTAGCCCAGGCCTTAACCATGCTCCTAGCCCTGGCCTTAACCATGCTCCTAGCCCAAGCTTTAACCATGCTCCTAGCCCAGGCCTTAACCATGCTCCTAGCCCTGGCCTTAACCATGCTCCTAGCCCAGGCCTTAACCATGCTCCTAGCCCAGGCCTTAACCATGCTCCTAGCCCAGGCCTTAACCATGCTCCTAGCCCAGGCCTTAACCATGCTCCTAGCCCTGGCCTTAACCATGCTCCTAGCCCAGGCCTTAACCATGCTCCTAGCCCTGGCCTTAACCATGCTCCTAGCCCTGGCCTTAACCATGCTCCTAGCCCAGGCCTTAACCATGCTCCTAGCCCAGGCCTTAACCATGCTAGCCCTGGCACCTAACCCAGGCCCTAACCATGCTCCTGGCTCTAGCCTCTTGGCCTAACCTCGTAACTCTAGCCCTAACCATGCTCCTGCCATTGCCTTAACCATGCTTCTAGCCCTGCTCCTAGCCCTGGCCCTAACCATGCTCTTAGCCCTAGTCCTAACCATGCTTTATTGCCCTATACCTAACAATGCACCTAGCCTAGCCGTGACCACTCCTACCATAGTCCCAGCCATGCTCCTAGCCCTAATCATGCCCTAACTATGCTCCTAACCTAGCCCTGATCATGGCTCCAAACCTAGCCCTAATCCTGGTTCTACAAACCCTCACCCTTGCCCCCAACAGGTCCAAGAGTTCTGAGCTCCTAGCCCTAATCATGCCTTAACTATGCTCCAAACCTAGCCCTAATCCTGGCCTCAGCCCTAGCCCTAATCCTGGTTCTACAACCTCCCACCCTTCACCCAACAGGTCCAAGAGTTCTGAGCACTGATCTAAATAATGTCTAAACCAACAAATCATGCAAGTGCTATAGAGGGTGCTGTTACATGGGGCACATTCTTTGCTAGGCTGCAGCGGCACAGAGGAAGCTGAGGAAGATGAGCACCAAACAACGATACACTTCGGAACATCCGCATGTGGAACTTCAGGCAGAAAGCACCACGTGAGTCATCCTCTCTCACTTCCTCCGTCTTCGCTCTCACCTCCCCTTCTCCCCTCACTCCTCAACCTCTCCCTCTTCTCTCCTTCCTCTCCATCCCACTCACTCTCCTCTCCCTCTCTTCCCTCTTCTCTTCCTCCCATTCTCTCTCTCTATCATCTTCCTCTCTTCTCTCTCTCCAATCCTCTCCCCTCTCTCCCTCCTCCTTCTTTCTCCTCCCCCCCCCCCCCCCCCCCACACACCCTTCCTTCTCTCCCTCAATCCTCTCTCAGTCAAGGTAAAGAACTGGCCAAGAAGAAGGCGTGGCTTGTAACAGAACTTGATAAGATGCTGAAAGAAAGGCAAGCCATTGTCACTCTCGAAAAGGTCAGTTACCTAGAATTCGTAATAAAAGGTCAGTTACCTTGAGTTCATAATAAAAGGTCAGTTACCTAGAGGTCATAATAAAAGGTCAGTTACCTAGAGTTCATAATAAAAGGTCAGTTACCTAGAGGTCATAATAAAAGGTCAGTTACCTAAGAGTGCATAATAAAAGGTCAGTTACCTAGAGTTCACAATAACAATAAAAGGTCAGGTACCTAGAGTTCATAATAAAAGGTCAAGTACCTAAGATTCATAATAAAAGGTCAGTTACCTAGAGGTCATGATTAAAAGGTCATTTACCTAGAGTTCATAATAAAAGGTCAGTTACCTAGAGGTCATGATTAAAAGGTCATTTACCTAGAGTTCATAATAAACGGTCAAGTACCTAAGATTCATAATAAAAGGTCAGTTACCTAGAGGTCATGATTAAAAAGGTCAGTTGCACTCAGCTACCTAACAGTGCACAATAAAAGGTCAGTTACCTTGAGGCCATAATAAAAGGTCAGGTACTTAGAGGTCATAATTAAAGGGTCAGATACCTAGGTCATAATAAAAGGTTAGTTACCCAAGAGTTCACAATAAAAGGTCAGTTACCTAGAGGTCATAATAAAAGGTCAGTTACCTAGAGGTCATAATAAAGGTCAGTTACCTAGAGGTCATAATAGGTCATAATAAAAGGTCAGTTACCTAGAGGTCATAATAACCTAGAGGTCATAATAAAAGGTCAATTACCTAAAGTTCATAATAAAGGTCAGTTACCTAGAGTTCAATAAAGGTCAGTTACCTAGAGGTCATAGTAAAAGGTCAGTTACCTCGAGTTCAATAAAGGTCAGTTACCTAGAGGTCATAATAAAAGGTCAGTTACCTAGAGGTCATAATAAAAGGTCAGTTACATAGAGGTCATAACTAAAAGGTCAGTTACCCAAGAGTTCATAATAAAAGGTCAGTTACCTAGAGGTCATAATATATACCATAAAGTTGTTGATAATGGTGACATTCCACCACCTCTAGCTACTGCACAGCAATCTCTTAGTCAATGGCTCCCTTTCACAATCCCTCAACTGTTAGTTTCCATACAGCTCTGTAAACATGATAGCCTCTTTCAAGAATGGCCTAGCAATCTCACCCTTAGCATTTCAGCAGTTTTCTCCATAGAAGTTAATCCTTCAGCCAAATTTTTTTTAATCGATTAATTTTTTTTTAAATAAAAAAATCAATGGATCTCTGAAAATATAACAACATGAAATATTTTCATACGGATTATTTTAAGCATGAAATATTGGAGATTTATGGTACACACATTAATACTATGCCAATTGCTTCCTGTGATAAAACGCCGCAGAGTCCTGTGGCTATTGACATGATATTTCACAGTCGTTAGCCAATCAGACGTTTTTCATCGGTAGTGGTGAAATTGCAGTGAAAAAAGTTAAATTGCTCTCTAATAAGCTTGTGCAAATCGCGTTGGCAATGTTATTTGGTGGGGGATGAAGTACAGAAATATTCTGAAGTGTAGTAGCTCGCTAACTAAGGTAGAGACAGATATATTTATTGATAAAGGTGCAACTACCTGAAGTGTTTTTCTTCGCCCACCCGTTCTTAATGTATGGTACGAACATGAGCTAGCGTGGTTCCCAGTGAACTTAATGTATGGTACGAACATGAGCTAGCGTGGTTCCCAGTGAACTTAATGAATGGTACCAACATGAGCTAGCATGGTTCCCAGTGAACTTGATGTATGGTACTAACATGAGCTAGCGTGGTTCCCAGTGAATTAATGCATGATTAACACATGAATGAACATGTGTGAATCACACCATTGTGGCTTATCTATGCCAGTGTGGACAGGATTTTTCCAGGTGCTAACCAGTTCCAAAGAGGAAACATTTGGTGTGTGGTGTAGACAGGCCAGCTAAGCTCCTCCCCTTCTCTAGATGTAGTACATGTATGTACTGGCTATCTCTGCTAGGACAAGAGCTAATAGACTTTCTAGAACACCAGAACTAAGGCTAAGCATACTACCTTGATTTTGAAACTGCGCTGGAGTGGTGACAGAAGCTCTACATGTAGCTGTGATCCATAGCTCTACATGTAGCTGTGATCCATAGCTGTGTCAGAAGGCTCTACATGTAGCTATGTATGATCCATAGCTGTATCAGAAGGCTCTACATGTAGCTATGTATGATCCATAGCTGTATCAGAAGGCTCTACATGTAGCTATGTATGATCCATAGCTGTGTCAGAAGGCTCTACATGTTCCATAGCTGTATCAGAAGGCTCTACATGTAGCTATGATCCATAGCTGTATCAGAAGGCTCTACATGTAGCTATGATCCATAGCTGTGTCAGAAGGCTCTACATGTAGCTATGATCCATAGCTGTAGCTATGTATGATCCATAGCTGTATCAGAAGGCTCTACATGTAGCTATGATCCATAGCTGTATCAGAAGGCTCTACATGTAGCTATGATCCATAGCTGTATCAGAAGGCTCTACATGTAGCTATGATCCATAGCTGTGTCAGAAGGCTCTACATGTAGCTATGATCCATAGCTGTGTCAGAAGGCTCTACATGTAGCTATGTATGATCCATAGCTGTATCAGAAGGCTCTACATGTAGCTATGTATGATCCATAGCTGTATCAGAAGGCTCTACATGTAGCTATGTATGATCCATAGCTGTGTCAGAAGGCTCTATATGTAGCTGTGATCCATAGCTGTGTCAGAAGGCTCTACATGTAGCTATGATCCATAGCTGTGTCAGAAGGCTCTACATGTAGCTATGATCCATAGCTGTGTCAGAAGGCTCTACATGTAGCTATGATCCATAGCTGTGTCAGAAGGCTCTACATGTAGCTATGATCCATAGCTGTGTCAGAAGGCTCTACATGTAGCTATGATCCATAGCTGTGTCAGAAGGCTCTACATGTAGCTATGATCCATAGCTGTGTCAGAAGACTCTACATGTAGCTATGATCCATAGCTGTGTCAGAAGGCTCTACATGTAGCTATGATCCATAGCTGTGTCAGAAGGCTCTACATGTAGCTATGATCCATAGCTGTGTCAGAAGGCTCTGCATGTAGCTGTGATCCATAGCTGTGTCAGAAGGCTCTACATGTAGCTATCCATAGCTGTGTCAGAAGGCTCTACATGTAGCTGTGATCCATAGCTGTGTCAGAAGGCTCTACATGTAGCTATGATCCATAGCTGTGTCAGAAGGCTCTACATGTAGCTATGATCCATAGCTGTGTCAGAAGGCTCTACATGTAGCTATGATCCATAGCTGTGTCAGAAGGCTCTACATGTAGCTATGATCCATAGCTGTGTCAGAAAGCTCTACATGTAGCTATGATCCATAGCTGTGTCAGAAGGCTCTACATGTAGCTGTGATCCATAGCTGTATCAGAAGGCTCTACATGTAGCTATGATCCATAGCTGTGTCAGAAGGCTCTACATGTAGCTATGATCCATAGCTGTGTCAGAAGGCTCTACATGTAGCTATGATCCATAGCTGTGTCAGAAGGCTCTACATGTAGCTATGATCCATAGCTGTGTCAGAAGGCTCTACATGTAGCTATGATCCATAGCTCTACATGTAGCTGTGATCCATAGCTGTGTCAGAAGGCTCTACATGTAGCTATGATCCATAGCTGTGTCAGAAGGCTCTACATGTAGCTATGATCCATAGCTGTGTCAGAAGGCTCTACATGTAGCTATGTATGATCCATAGCTGTATCAGAAGGCTCTGCATGTAGCTGTGATCCATAGCTGTGTCAGAAGGCTCTACATGTAGCTATGTATGATCCATAGCTGTGTCAGAAGGCTCTACATGTAGCTATGATCCATAGCTGTGTCAGAAGGCTCTACATGTAGCTATGATCCATAGCTGTGTCAGAAGGCTCTACATGTAGCTATGATCCATAGCTGTGCCAGAAGGCTCTACATGTAGCTATGATCCATAGCTATGTCAGAAGGCTGTACATGTAGCTATGATCCATAGCTGTGTCAGAAGGCTCTACATGTAGCTATGATCCATAGCTGTGTCAGAAGGCTCTACATGTAGCTATGATCCATAGCTGTGTCAGAAGGCTCTACATGTAGCTGTGATCCATAGCTGTGTCAGAAGGCTCTACATGTAGCTATGATCCATAGCTCTACATGTAGCTGTGATCCATAGCTGTGTCAGAAGGCTCTACATGTAGCTATGATCCATAGCTGTGTCAGAAGGCTCTACATGTAGCTATGATCCATAGCTGTGTCAGAAGGCTCTACATGTAGCTATGATCCATAGCTGTGTCAGAAGGCTCTACATGTAGCTATGATCCATAGCTGTATCAGAAGGCTCTACATGTAGCTATGATCCATAGCTGTGTCAGAAGGCTCTACATGCAGCTATGATCCATAGCTGTATCAGAAGGCTCTACATGTAGCTATGATCCATAGCTGTATCAGAAGGCTCTACATGTAGCTATGATCCATAGCTGTGTCAGAAGGCTCTACATGTAGCTATGATCCATAGCTGTGTCAGAAGGCTCTACATGTAGCTATGATCCATAGCTGTGTCAGAAGGCTCTACATGTAGCTATGATCCATAGCTGTGTCAGAAGGCTCTACATGTAGCTATGATCCATAGCTGTGTCAGAAGGCTCTACATGTAGCTATGATCCATAGCTGTGTCAGAAGGCTCTACATGTAGCTATGATCCATAGCTATGTCAGAAGGCTCTACATGTAGCTATGATCCATAGCTGTGTCAGAAGGCTCTACATGTAGCTATGATCCATAGCTGTAGCAGCTGCTACTGGTCTAGACTTGCTCCAATTAATTAAGCAAGTCTGCAGGGGAAACTCTCTGATTGGCTCCTAAGTTTCTAAGGAGCTGCTGCTTTATTTTAATTTTAAATATTTTCTCTGAATTTACAAACCACACATGTAGCCATGGCAACTGCACTGGTTTAGGCTTGGTCCACCAATGAAGCAAATCCACACAGATGAACGGTTTCCTGATTAGCTACTCAGTTTCTAAGTAACCTTTAATCCTCACCCAAGCACGAGTGAAGTTGTGATCCATATATGCCCGTATTAAGAGTGTTACGCAGCTGCTTGGGTTAGGCGCTCATTTTCTCGATGACTGAAGCTTATTAGCAACCCTTCTTAACCGATTACACGCCGTATTCCTAGTACCCGCGGGCAAATTATTCATGAATTAACGAGGTATTTTACTTATTATTTTTATATCTTCCGTTCTGCAGGGACTCCACCCATGAAACTTGGGTCATATTAATTAAGCCACATGATAGCTCTACTTCCTGTAAAAAAATCGAGCCTTCCTTACCAACTGGGCAGAACTAACCAGCATTATAAAACCTTGTCATCTTCTTGGGGTTGAATATTTTCATATTTTCACACTATTATACACATATTATACACACATTATAATGCCAACACAAGATGGAGCATCTATTTACAAACCCTCTACCATATGCAAAGCCAGTGGGTTGTTTTCCCCATCAAAATGCTAACAAATTATAAGAGAGTGAAAATGCTAACACATACTAGAATAAAACCATAATATAAAACACAATTATGTAAGGGAGTGTCTTGGGTAGAGCTCCGGTCTTGCTGTCACGGGTAGAGTAGAACTTGCTCAGTCTTGGGTATAGCTTGCTTGGTCTCCGGCATGATATTTCACCATGTTTTTATTCTACACAAACATGAGATACCAGGATAAGAATAACACTTGAATACTGGAGAGACGAGAGAAGTAGACGAAGGGACAGGGAACGAGAGAAGTAGACGAAGGGGCAGGGAACAAGAGAGAAGTAGACGAAGGAGCAGGGAACAAGAGAGAAGCACAGAAAGGAGCAGGGGGTGCATAAACATTACTGATAGTCCACCAAGGTATGGTATTTACGAAAACAGTCACGGCCTGTTGATCCACCACACAAAGGAACCTTACAAAAACAACACTGGGACCTTGCCTCATGCCTGTAACCTTTACAAATGCAAACTACACAGCGCTTCTTTGCACAGCACTGTGGGAAATGACCTAGTTTTAAATTGAGGCGATCTAGCTGACTATTTGCCTGACTACAACGTTGACCTGCACGCTGCCGAGAAGAGAAAGAACCAATCAAAGATTTAGCTAGAACAATCCTAGCTTCTAGATAATTACCCTTCCTTACTGATATTGGAGCTCGGACAGAAGAAAACAAAATAAATGAATTCAATAAACAAGCTTCTATCAAATACGAAAAAACCCTTTTCCACCATCTCCTAGACTTTCTACCCAAATTATAGTAGCCTATTCTCTGATCTGCTCTGTCCACACCTCTCATGAATGACTGATAATCAGGCAAACATGGGGGACATGGCAGATCCTCTCTAGAACCATCAATTTTGCGCCTTTTTATAGTAGGAGGTACTAAATTATTTTCCGCGGGATGTATATTAGTTATCATGTAGATTGACTGTTTATCTACCCAAACTAAAGCCAGGAGTGCACCATTAGACCTATAATCATAATAACCTCTATTTCTAATCGAAGCTTTTGTTACTAAATCTGGAGGAAAGTTCCTCCTAGTATACCTAGCTGTACCACATGCACCAAAGCCTTTACTTGTAAGCGTTTGAAATAAATTAGGACTAGTATAATAATTGTCCATGTACACATGGAAGTTCTTATGTTCTAATCCTTCTAACAAATCTAAAACAACTCTACTACACAAACCAGTTTTATCAGCTACTTCCACGTTCTTACCTGTATAAATCTGCAACCGATAAATGTACCCATTCCTAGCATCACAAAGGACAAACACTTTTATCCCCCATTTTATTGGTTTGTCCTTCATATACTGTTTGAAGCCAAGCCTACCTTGAAAGGGAATCATAGCTTCATCAATACTAAGCTCTTGATGCAAAGTATATTCACTCTCAAACTTAGGAGTAATCAAATCTAATAACTTCCTTACCTTATAAAGCCGATCATAATTCAGGTTACCCTTTGTAACCAACAAACCATCAATAGAATTTACATGTACATAACGCATTAGCTCCAAAAACCGAGTCCTAGGCATTACTTTACGAACCAAAGATCCAGACAAATCCGAGTGATTAGTGGACCAGTACAATTCTAAGTATGGAAGTGTGGAAACTCCCATTATTATCAACATTCCTACAAAAGCTTTCATTTCCTCTATATTAGTATCTACCCATGGCCTGGAGAGACTAGCCATCCTAGAAACGTAACTGTTCGTCTCTGCTACTAGGAGTTCCCACACTTCAAGAGTAAAAAAAAGGTAAAATGCATCTAAAAATGTACTTGATGCACCAAGCAATGAAGAAGTTGGACCAGCTGTTGCTGTATAGTCCAATTTCAAAGGAGTTGGCTCCTTTATTTCCCACTTACCTGTGACCTCAGTTAGCCTAGAACCAGTGCCAGATGCTTGGGCAGAACCAGTGCCAGATGCTCGGACAGAACCAGTGCCAGATGCTCGCACACGCCTATAACCTCTGGCCCGCCTACTACCAGTACCTTTTGGAGGACCACTAGCAACACTTACGACTCCACTACCACTTGAGCTGCTTCCCCCTTGGCCAGTACTCCCTCGCCCGCCTCTCCCTCGGCCAGTACTCCCTCGCCCGCCTCTCCCTCGCACAACTCCAGCACCAGTCATGTTCCTACGCCCTGTAGAGACTTCAGGCAAGGCTTCCTCATCCTCCAATGTAACAAAAGGAGTCATAGATGCCTCATCTCCACTCTCATCATCTGATGCTGTAGGAAAAGTAGTGGGGAGGGTGGGAAAAACAAGATATATATATCAAGTTTGTGGTCAACATTTGTAAATTCAAATTCAAATGAAAATCAACAACTCCAACCTACACTCTTAGCTATAACTTTTTTTCTATAACTATCCTGTCTGAATTTGGAATACCAACAGAATAAGCTAGTATTTGGCAATAGTACACTCTCAGTTGACTATGGTAAACAAAGGCTATGAAGCGCTATGAAGCGCTAAGGTTAGAAGAAACTTACAATCGAGAAGTCCATCCAAGCACGCCTCTTCTCTTAGAGCAACTGGATCCAGAGTGTTTCCTCGGTATGCATAGATGTCTTCACCTTCTTCCCCAAATGAATCTGACCCAGAATCGCCAGAATCGTCGGCTAAAAGTTGAGAAATAACGTCCTCACAGGAGAGCATCTTTGAGCAGTTTTAAAAAAAAGCTTGACCAACAAAAATGGCGTTCAACCGCAGGATTTTTGTTGCACGATGCATCAACCGGAAATAATCATTTTTGTGACGTTCTCTAGTCTACTAGGCATGTGCAGAACCCAACCGGGGCTGTTAGCTCGTAACGGTTCATTTTATATATTTTTGTGTGGCGAAGGATGTAAGGTCTCGCGCCATATGGCGCTTACGGCGTTTAATCGGTTAACATCCATTATCACTTGTGTTGGGTACATAACAATGAATACAGTATTTCCTCTATTAGGAGCTGCCCATCCAATTGTAATGGAAAAAACATAGCTCAGTCTCAATTGGTAATAGTAACCCCCTTCCAATTGCAACCACGGAGGCAAATAGGATTAGACACACCCAAATAATTGCTCATTAAGCTTATAAACAGAACTGGGGATAGCCAGGAAATGTTTTGGGTGGTACCGGCAAGGCTTGAACCTTTGATCTCTGCTTTCCGGCAGGGTGACTCAGCCATTGAACGGGCACCCAAACGATTATAAGTCCTCCAACAAACAGGCACTTGAACTCCTTCACAAATGCAATCATTAGTATATAACCGCCCTTCCAATAGTAATCGCAGGTAGATTGGACGGAAGTAAATAGTTAATACAGTTCCTATTAGAGAATATGCGATATACACCGTTGTGTATCCTTGGAAAGTGTCGAGGTCAGGTTAGACATTGCTGTCATTTTGTTTTTCAGCACGCTATGTCCATTTTCAGCTGCTAACCACACCCACTATTGCACCCACCTTCAGTGACATCTCTTGCGCAATACCCTCATAGTCTCACATAGACAGACCTTTTACCCACCTTGGTGGGGCGGAGAAAGTGTCAGGAGTCGCTAGTATAGCACGACTTGTACCACCAGAACTATCGAGTAAAGTACCAATCAGATTGCTGTATATTTTGGTGCCTCATGCCTCCACCCCCTACCCCAGATTGGTTCATGCTGGGGCCAAATCTTCCTCTCGTCTCGTGCTCACTCAGTTGCATTATGGTCACACAATGTCACACAATGTGATGCAACAAAAAAATCTGCTGCGCTATACTAGCGACTCCAGACACTTCCCTTCCTCTGCCCCCAAGAAAAGGTAGGTAAAGGGTCTTGCTATGCGAAACTACATCCTCAACAGCCCATAAAGCCGAGATTAAGGGCATTTAGATATATAAATTCTTTGACTGTGCTTTGACTGTAATGAAATCGCTTGCTATAACTTTGAGGTCAAGAGTACGTGTGATTTCCCTGTGGTAGTGAAGCAACCATGAGGTAATTACAATGACCTCAATAATCAACTTGAATTTTACTCTCTCGATGTTTCGACTAGATGCTCTAGCCTTCATCATTATTCCTGATGAAGGCTAGAGCATCTAGTCAAAACATCTCATGAGAGTAAAATTCAAGTTGATTATTGAGAAGGCATTGTAATTTTGTTATGTCAACTGAGAGTTCGTTGAGACATATGAGGTGATTTAAGCATGCCTGGGTCACAGTACTCCTGAGGTAAGTTCCCGAGTGCTGTTTGTTGACGGCATCACCATGTGAAATTGGAACTCCTGACAAACATTGACAATGCAGGTTCACTGAGCTGGCTTAAAGGTTGGGGTGGGAGGGGTCCCTTTTCAGTACAGAAATTGAAGTCTTCTCTCCTGTTGCTGTTTATATCCCCTGTATAGTATAAAGTGTTTATATCCCTGTATCAAGTGTTTATATCCCTGTATAAAGTGTTTATATCCCTGTATAAAGTGTTTATATCCCTGTATAAAGTGTTTATATCTCCTGTTTAAAGTGTTTATATCCCTGTATAAAGTGTTTATATCCCTGTATAAAGTGTTTATATCCCTGTATAAAGTCCTGTATAAAGTGTTTATATCTCCTCTATAAAGTGTTTATATCTCCTGTATATGTATAAAGTGTTTATATAAAGTGTTTATATCCCCTGTGTAAAGTGTTTATATCCCTGTATAAAGTGTTTATATCCCTGTATAAAGTGTTTATATCTCCTGTATAAAGTGTTTATATCTCCTGTATAAAGTGTTTATATCTCCTGTATAAAGTGTTTATATCCCTGTATAAAGTGTTTATATCCCTGTATAAAGTGTTTATATCTCCTGTTTAAAGTGTTTATATCCCTGTATAAAGTGTTTATATCTCCTGTATATGTATAAAGTGTTTATATAAAGTGTTTATATCCCTGTGTAAAGTGTTTATATCCCTGTATAAAGTGTTTATATCCCTGTATAAAGTGTTTATATCTCCTGTATAAAGTGTTTATATCTCCTGTATAAAGTGTTTATATCCCTGTATAAAGTGTCTATATCCCTGTATAAAGTGTGTATATCTCCTGTATAAAGTGTTTATATCTCCTGTATAAAGTGTTTATATCCCTGTATAAAGTGTTTATATCCCTGTATAAAGTGTTTATATCTCCTGTATAAAGTGTTTATATCTCCTGTTTAAAGTGTTTATATACCTGTATAAAGTGTTGCTATCCCTGTATAAAGTGTTTATATCCCCTGTTTAAAGTGTCTTAGTGGTGGTTCTAGAGGGGTTCCCAGAGCGAAATTGCCCACCTGTCGGGCAGGCCTGGACCACCCGTCAGGGACACCATAGCGAATTCATTTGGGAGGGAGTCTTTTTTAAATTTTAATTAAAAAAATTAAACCGATATTTCGTCCCGACACGAACCAATAAGCTAATGATGTGTATGCATGAGCTTCACTAAGTGTGCTGGGTACAATGATGTGTATGCATGCGCTTCACTAAGTATGCTGTGTAGAGGAACAGAGGCTCATCACTGCAAGTCATCGTCTCAAACAGTTTAATGACTTTGTGCTTGGCTATAAACGCAAATAATAGAGTCAAGATATTAGCTGTGTGGACTTCAGTGCTTTTTCAAACATTCCTGTTCATGCCACGACCTTTCCTAGGACATTCAGGGATTACTGGGACTCTCTGAAGATGTCCCTGGCCTTAGAATACTCCTGGTCTAGCTGCCATGGTGACACACCACTGAGCTACACAGCCTGGCCTGGCTGCCATGGTGATGCACCACTGAGCTACACAGCCTGGCCTGGCTGCCATGGTGACACACCACTGAGCTACACAGCCTGGCCTAGCTGCCATGGTGACACACCACTGAGCTACACAGCCTGGCCTAGCTGCCATGGTGACACACCACTGAGCTACACAGCCTGGCCTAGCTGCCATGGTGACACACCACTGAGCTACATAGCCTGGACTAGCTGCCATGGTGACACACCACTGAGCTACACAGCCTGGCCTAGCTGCCATGGGGACGCACCACTGAGCTACACAGCCTGGCCTAGCTGCCATGGTGACACACCACTGAGCTACACAGCCTGGCCTGGCTGCCATGGTGATGCACCACTGAGCTACACAGCCTGGCCTGGCTGCCATGGTGACACACCACTGAGCTACACAGCCTGGCCTAGCTGCCATGGTGACACACCACTGAGCTACACAGCCTGGCCTAGCTGCCATGGTGACACACCACTGAGCTACATAGCCTGGACTAGCTGCCATGGTGACACACCACTGAGCTACACAGCCTGGCCTAGCTGCCATGGGGACGCACCACTGAGCTACACAGCCTGGCCTAGCTGCCATGGTGACACACCACTGAGCTACACAGCCTGGCCTAGCTGCCATGGTGACACACCACTGAGCTACACAGCCTGGCCTGGCTGCCATGGTGATGCACCACTGAGCTACACAGCCTGGCCTGGCTGCCATGGTGACACACCACTGAGCTACACAGCCTGGCCTAGCTGCCATGGTGACACACCACTGAGCTACACAGCCTGGCCTAGCTGCCATGGTGACACACCACTGAGCTACATAGCCTGGACTAGCTGCCATGGTGACACACCACTGAGCTACACAGCCTGGCCTAGCTGCCATGGGGACGCACCACTGAGCTACACAGCCTGGCCTAGCTGCCATGGTGACACACCACTGAGCTACACAGCCTGGCCTAGCTGCCATGGTGACACACCACTGAGCTACACAGCCTGGCCTAGCTGCCATGGTGACACACCTGAGCTACACAGCCTGGCCTAGCTGCCATGGTGACACACCACTGAGCTACACAGCCTGGCCTAGCTGCCATGGTGACACACCACTGAGCTACACAGCCTGGCCTAGCTGCCATGGTGACACACCACTGAGCTACATACTGGACTAGCTGCCATGGTGGCACACCACTGAGCTACACAGCTTGGCTTAGCTGCCATGCTGCCATGGGGATTAGGGTGGCTTTATTTCTTTTCATTCCCAGCACATGTCATGACCATGTGGGATAGCATGCAGGCAGCTGTTCAAAATTTAGGTTTTTAAATGAGGGTGGGTGGGGTTTGCAAAGTGCCTGTGGGGGTAATTAACCCAGACCATTTTTGGCTCTAGCCTTGCCCTGGTCCTTCCTTACCCATGAGGTGACTGGGTTGATGCCTAGCCCCAACTTCATGGGGAGCCAAGCTGGTATGCACTAGTCTCCTAGCTACAAGTACCTAGGCCCTGTTTTGAAGGGAATCCGGTGCTTAGGGCACCAAGTAGCCATGCATGTAAGAATATACTCTCATTTAATTAGTCCCCAGACCACTTCTACTCAGACTAGTTTTAGTGTTACATCCACACCTCCCTCTTGCGCGAAACTCGGGAATTACATTCAATGTTGTACTGTTGTGTGTGCGCGCGTGTGTGTGTCGATAACTTCTCTCTCAGGACCTCCAAGAGAGAGAGAACATCTTGAAGGAGAGAGAAGCTCTGGTACTGGAGAGAGACAGCTTGGAGCTGAAGAAGCTGCGGTCTAACCAAGTCGTCTCCAGGCAGATGGAACGTGTGTCCATACAACTGGAATCTGTTGAGAGTACCTTGAAGCTCAGTCAAGGAGGGGGCGAGGAGGAGGGAGAAGGGATGCGGAGGAGGGAGATAAAGAGGAAGGACGTGCATAACTTGGTCAAGCAAAGGTGAGAGTACAAGTGTACGCAACTACCAAAGTCATGAAGAAATGTGATTGTCTTCCATGGAAAAATTTTCTTTCCTTTAAGCATCTGTTGATAAACTATGTAAGATTGTGCATGTATTGTTGGTCAGTGATTGTTACATTTCTGAATGTCCGCTGGACCAACATCACACTGGGTTGAGGTAGGTTGAAGTAGGTTGACAATAGCTCTATGGGGACACACACTGGACCAACACCACACTGGGTTTAGGCAGGTTGATAATAGCTCTATGGGGATACACACTGGACCAACACCACACTCAGGTTGATAATAGCTCCATGGGGACACACTGGACCAACACCACACTGGGTTAAGGCAGGTTGATAATAGCTCCATGGGGACACACACTGGACCAACACCACACTGGGTTTAGGCAGGTTGATAATAGCTCCATGGGGACACACACTGGACCAACACCACACTGATAAGGGTTCATACAGAATTTTTTGGTTGGGGAGACATTGTGTGTGCAGTAGGTGTACATCTTTTATTGACCGTACCCACTTAATTAATCTTGGGGCAGACTAATGCTTATTGCTACCAAAGGATCTCGGCTCTCAGCAGTTGACTTCAATCAAATTTTAGACGTATACAAACAGCAAATGACCTTGTAATCATTTGCCACATTAGAGTCTGTTGAAATTTATGTGGGGGGTAGGGAGGGGAGAATCCTAGGACACACCTACCTCTGCATGAAATCCTGAGTAGGTTGAAGTAGGTATGACAATAGCTCTATGGGGACACACACTGGACCAACATCACACTGGGTTGAGGTAGGTTGAAGTAGGTTGACAATAGTATGGGGACACACACTGGACCAACAACACCACACTGGGTTGAGGCAGGTTGAAGTAGGTATGACAATAGCTCTATGGGGACACACACTGGACCAACATCACACTGGGTTGAGGCAGGTTGAAGTAGGTTGACAATCGCTCTATGGGGACACACATTGGACCAACACCACACTGGGTTGAGGCAGGTTGAAGTAGGTTGACAATAGCTCTATGGGGACACACACTGGACCAACACCACCCTGGGTTGAGGCAGGTTGAAGTAGGTAATGTACATAGTTGTAAAGGTAAGGTGCACAACTTTCATCCCGGCATCTCTATGTCTGACTGAATGATGTGTTGCTTGTAGGGAGGGAATTATTACAAGCAGGAACTGAACTGGACTGCACTTTTCCAGTATCAGTAAGCAACTTGCTCTTTGACCAACTCCTCACCGCTTATTGCATGACTTGCATGCGGTCTCAGATTATTTGTGCTGAAAATTATTAATTTTTGGCAAGGGCGATGTTCAATATTGATGCGTGTTGTGTGTGTGTGTGTGTGTGTGGCAGGGAGAGGTTAGTGAAAGAACATCAAGATCTTCAGATGAAGTTGGAAGAAGATGATAATTTACCGACAAGGGATGAGCAGAACAAGTATGTCTTTCCTTGCTCAGATGTCTTTTATAAGTTCTCGAAGTAGCGAACGCAGGGCATTGATTGGACAGCGAAGGTGTGAGGGCGAGAGAATAACAAAATAATTATTTTCTCAATGAACTCCAACGAATTACAATGACCCTCAATAATCAACTTGAAATTTACTCCCTCGATGTTTCTAGATGCTCTAGCCTTCTTGATGAAGGATAGAGCGAAATGTCGATAGAGAAAGTTCAAGTCTGATTATTGAGAAAGCCATTTTGAGAATTATTTTAGCTTGAAATCCTGTTGTTAGATTGCATTGCTCTAGCCATTGTCCTAGCTGAAGGCCTAATACAGTACTGATCTGTACATTATTTTAGCTTGAAATCCTAGCATTTTAGATTGCATTGCTCTAGCCATTGTCCTAGCCCTGGCATAGCTGAAGGCCTAATACAGTGCTGATCTGTACATTTAGCTTGAAATCCTAGCATTGTTAGATTGCATTGCTCTAGCCGTTGTCCTAGCCCTGGCATAGCTGAAGGCCTAATACAGTGCTGATCTTACATTATTTTAGCTTGAAATCCTAGCATTGTTAGATTGCATTGCTCTAGCCATTGTCCTAGCCCTAGAATAGCTGAAGCCAAATACAGTACTAAACTGTGCATTATTGATGTCATCATGATGATGTAATGCTTGGATTATGACATGGATAGGTAGCCAATAATTATTAAACATCCTTAAAAATTCCGAGCAGGTGCAAAGTTCAGCGACCTGATGCCCTGCAACTAAATGGGATGGCAGATTCCTAACCAGAAATGTGCACGTGGAAGTATGGCTGTGAGAGGAGAGTGCTTGTACATGTGGAAGTATGGCTGTGAGAGGAGAGTGCTTGTGCATGTGGAAGTATGGCTGTGAGAGGAGAGTGCTTGTGCATGTGGAAGTATGGCTGTGAGAGGAGAGTACTTGTGCATGTGGAAGTATGGCTGTGAGAGGAGAGTGCTTGTGCATGTGGAAGTATGGCTGTGAGAGGAGAGTGCTTGTGCATGTGGAAGTATGGCTGTGAGAGGAGAGTGCTTGTGCATGTGGAAGTATGGCTGTGAGAGGAGAGTACTTGTGCATGTGGAAGTATGGCTGTGAGAGGAGAGTGCTTGTGCATGTGGAAGTATGGCTGTGAGAGGAGAGTGCTTGTGCATGTGGAAGTATGGCTGTGAGAGGAGAGTGCTTGTGCATGTGGAAGTATGGCTGTGAGAGGAGAGTGCTTGTGCACGTGGAAGTATGGCTGTGAGAGGAGAGTGCTTGTGCATGTGGAAGTATGGCTGTGAGAGGAGAGTGCTTGTGCATGAGGAAGTATGGCTGTGAGAGGAGAGTACTTGTGCATGTGGAAGTATGGCTGTGAGAGGAGAGTGCTTGTGCATGTGGAAGTATGGCTGTGAGAGGAGAGTACTTGTGCATGTGGAAGTATGGCTGTGAGAGGAGAGTGCTTGTGCATGTGGAAGTATGGCTGTGAGAGGAGAGTGCTTGTGCATGTGGAAGTATGGCTGTGAGAGGAGAGTGCTTGTGCATGTGGAAGTATGGCTGTGAGAGGAGAGTACTTGTGCATGTGGAAGTATGGCTGTGAGAGGAGAGTGCTTGTGCATGTGGAAGTATGGCTGTGAGAGGAGAGTGCTTGTGCATGTGGAAGTATGGCTGTGAGAGGAGAGTGCTTGTGCATGTGGAAGTATGGCTGTGAGAGGAGAGTGCTTGTGCATGTGGAAGTATGGCTGTGAGAGGAGAGTGCTTGTGCATGTGGAAGTATGGCTGTGAGAGGAGAGTGCTTGTGCATGTGGAAGTATGGCTGTGAGAGGAGAGTGCTTGTGCATGTGGAAGTATGGCTGTGAGAGGAGAGTGCTTGTGCATGTGGAAGTATGGCTGTGAGAGGAGAGTACTTGTGCATGTGGAAGTATGGCTGTGAGAGGAGAGTGCTTGTGCATGTGGAAGTATGGCTGTGAGAGGAGAGTGCTTGGAGGTAGCTCCCCTTGAAGACGGGAAGCACATGACACTATGAGTGAGGTCATCAGGCAGTGCTTGCAGAAGGAATCTTGTACTAAAGGGAAGAACTAGTTAAAGTGATTTTCCCGCTTGTCCGTATTCAGCATGTTCAGCATGTTTGTCTTCATTATCATATCTTTCCTCTATTGACATATGCATCAGTTATCATTCCTAGGTATGCGAAGTATGTAGCCAGTTCTCTCTAACCATAGAGAGCAGCAGAATGTGTTTTACCTAACCATATATCCTAGCACTAGTCCTAACCATATATCCTAGCCCTAGTCCTAACCATATATCCTAGCCCTAGTCCTAGTCCTAACCATATATCCTAGCCCTAGTTCTAGTCCTAACCATATATACTAGCCCTAGCCCTAACCATATATCCTAGCCCTAGTCCTAACCATATATCCTAGCCCTAGTCCTAACCATATATCCCAGCCCTAGTCCTAACCATATATCCTAGCCCTAGCCCTAACCATATATCCTAGCCCTAGTCCTAACCATATATACTAGCCCTAGCCCTAACCATATACTAGCCCTAGCCCTAACCATATACTAGCCCTAGTCCTAACCATATATCCTAGCCCTAGCCTTAACCATATATACTAGCCCTAGTCCTAACCATATATACTAGCCCTAGTCCTAACCATATATCCTAGCCCTAGTCCTAACCATATATACTAACCCTAGTCCTAACCATATATCCTAGCCCTAGTCCTAACCATATATACTAGCCCTAGTCCTAACCATATATCCTAGCCCTAGTCCTAACCATATATCCTAGCACTAGCCCTAACCATTATATCCTAGCCCTAGCCCTAACCATATATACTAGCCCTAGTCCTAACCATATATACTAGCCCTAGTCCTAACCATATATCCTAGCCCTAGTCCTAACCATATATCCTAGCCCTAGTCCTAACCATATATCCTAGCCCTAGTCCTAACCATATATCCCAGCCCTAGCCCTAACCATATATCCTAGCCCTAGCCCTAACCATATATCCTAGCCCTAGTCCTAACCATATATCCTAGCCCTAGTCCTAACCATATATCCCAGCCCTAGCCCTAACCATATATCCTAGCCCTAGCCCTAACCATATATCCTAGCCCTAGTCCTAACCATATATCCTAGCCCTAGTCCTAACCATATATCCCAGCCCTAGCCCTAACCATATATCCTAGCCCTAGCCCTAACCATATATCCTAGCCCTAGTCCTAACCATATATCCCAGCCCTAGCCCTAGCCCTAACCATATATCCTAGCCCTAGTCCTAACCATATATCCTAGCCCTAGTCCTAACCATATATACTAGCCCTAGTCCTAACCATATATCCTAGCCCTAGCCCTAACCATAAATCCTAGCCCTAGCCCTAACCATATATCCTAGCCCTAGTCCTAACCATATATCCTAGCACTAGCCCTAACCATTATATCCTAGCCCTAGCCCTAACCATATATACTAGCCCTAGTCCTAACCATATATACTAGCCCTAGTCCTAACCATATATCCTAGCCCTAGTCCTAACCATATATCCTAGCCCTAGTCCTAACCATATATCCTAGCCCTAGTCCTAACCATATATCCCAGCCCTAGCCCTAACCATATATCCTAGCCCTAGCCCTAACCATATATCCTAGCCCTAGTCCTAACCATATATCCTAGCCCTAGTCCTAACCATATATCCCAGCCCTAGCCCTAACCATATATCCTAGCCCTAGCCCTAACCATATATACTAGCCCTAGTCCTAACCATATATACTAGCCCTAGTCCTAACCATATATACTAGCCCTAGTCCTAACCATATATCCTAGCCCTAGTCCTAACCATATATCCTAGCCCTAGTCCTAACCATATATCCTAGCCCTAGTCCTAACCATATATCCTAGCCCTAGTCCTAACCATATATCCTAGCCCTAGTCCTAACCATATATCCTAGCCCTAGTCCTAACCATATATACTAGCCCTAGACCTAACCATATATCCCAGCCCTAGCCCTAACCATATATCCCAGCCCTAGCCCTAACCATATATACTAGCCCTAGTCCTAACCATATATCCTAGCCCTAGTCCTAACCATATATCCCAGCCCTAGCCCTAACCATATTCCTGCCCTAGCAATAGCGTTAGCTCAGTAGCCCTGCCCAATATTAGATGGGGAGAACTTTGAACTTTGACCTTCCATGGGTGGTCGCCATGACCCCACAGATAGTAATGCCCCTCTTGTGTCCACAATATGTAGAAGGCACTCCCACTTTGTGTTAAAACCACACCCCTTCCTCGTGCAGGTTACTGGTGCTGAATGAGCAAGTGCGCGTGCTTGACGCTGCCATTGAATTCAAGAATGAGTCCATCTCTCTCAGAAATGTCAGTAGTATAAACAACCTGATAAGTCGCTCGGACCGCGCCCTCTCTTCGGAGGGTCATGCCCACTTATCTATAGACCACGCCCACTCGTTACTAGGGGATAAGTTGGAGTCCCTGGAGTGTCATGACTTGTGTCACCTGCTGGAGCACTGTTTCCGGCAGGTCCTGGAGCTAAAGTTGGAAGGGGAGGAGAAGGCGCACGGCCTCAGGGTGCTGGAGGTGATGTTGGAAGAGGAGAAGGAGGAGAGGAGAAGAGTAGAAGTTGGCCTCCGACAGGCCAGGCTGGATGGTGAGCGGCTCCTCATGGCACAGCAGATGGTATATAATGTATGTGTGTGTGCGTGTGTTTAGTGTGTGTATATTATGTGTGTGTTTGGTGTTTGTGAGTGGCAAGATCTGATGAGAGGTCATTTCACGTCATTTTCCAGGCATTGTTTTAGATACCATGACCTTTGCTCTCAGGCTTTCAAATCCCAAAGTTTATTTGCAA
Organism: Cladorhizidae sp. MBARI D1340-BT2; assembly: GCA_028752905.1. Taxonomy (NCBI): domain Eukaryota; kingdom Metazoa; phylum Porifera; class Demospongiae; order Poecilosclerida; family Cladorhizidae; species Cladorhizidae sp. MBARI D1340-BT2. The sequence goes on along the minus strand of JAQNBH010000008.1, from coordinate 5,518,959 downwards.
AAAAAAAATGTTTCCAAAATCTCGCAATTTTATCCTGTAGAGGACAATCAGTAAAATCCAGTAGTCTCCTTAAAAAAAAAAGGAGAGTGCATTCATGGAACTCGTAGTCTGCACTCTGTCGCCGTATACATACACCACAGCAGTTCAAAAGTGAGGTAGGTGGACAAGTTTTTGCTGAGACAGCAGAGCACAGACTGGAGTGAAGTAGGTGGAGCTGTGGTTGCCTGCAATTAGAGCAACCACATTTTACAAACCTGGCCTGCTGAATTGAGATGGCTAAATAACTTCCCAGATAGCACGAGAGCTGCTATATTCCATGAAGATTTATCAGGTATCACGACAGCTGCTATATTCCATGAAGACTTCCCAGGTAGCACAACAGCTGCTATATTCCATGAAGACTTCCCAGGTAGCATGACAGCTGCTATATTCCATGAAGACTTCCCAGGTAGCATGACAGCTGCTATATTCCATGAAGACTTCTCAGGTAGCATGACAGCTGCTATATTCCATGAAGACTTCCCAGGTAGCATGACAGCTGCTATATTCCATGAAGACTTCTCAGGTAGCACGACAGCTGCTATATTCCATGAAGACTTCCCAGGTAGCACGACAGCTGCTACATTCCATGAAGACTTCCCAGGTAGCACGACAGCTGATATATTCCATGAAGACTTCTCAGGTACATGACAGCTGAGCACTATATTCCATGAAGACTTCCCAGGTAGCACGACAGCTGCTATATTCCATGAAGACTTCTCAGGTACACGACAGCTGCTACATTCCATGAAGACTTCCCAGGTAGCACGACAGCTGCTATATTCCATGAAGACTTCTCAGGTACACGACAGCTGCTATATTCCATGAAGACTTCCCAGGTAGCACAACAGCTGCTATATTCCATGAAGACTTCCCAGGTAGCATGACAGCTGCTATATTCCATGAAGACTTCCCAGGTAGCATGACAGCTGCTATATTCCATGAAGACTTCTCAGGTAGCATGACAGCTGCTACATTCCATGAAGACTTCCCAGGTAGCATGACAGCTGCTATATTCCATGAAGACTTCCCAGGTAGCATGACAGCTGCTATATTCCATGAAGACTTCTCAGGTAACACGACAGCTGCTATATTCCATGAAGACTTCCCAGGTAACACGACAGCTGCCATGTTCCATGAAGACTTCCCAGGTAGCACGACAGCTGCCATGTTCCATGAAAACTTCCCAGGTAGCATGACAGCTGCTATATTCCATGAAGACTTCCCCCAGGTAGCAGACTTCCAGGCTTACCCCCCTAGCCCCTGAGAAGGGCAACTTGCTTCGCTTGGATTTTCCTTGCGAGAGAAGAACATTGATTTGTAGTAGTAACATTTAAACGATCTCTGAGACCAAAATCTGAGGCCGTCATTGGCTCCTAGGGGTCACCCTCACCAGCAAATAGCTTGTGCTATATGAGCTCTAAGTAGCTAGTGGAGTTCATTGGTTACGTCACCATGTTGCATACGACACATGCACGGGTATATCCCTAAAAAAATGGCCGACAATGCCGACTGCCTGCCATTTCTGGCGATGGTGTAACATTTCAGTGACCTTTGAGACCAAATCCAAGGTGTGGGGGGTCAAGTTCCCCCTAATGCCGAAGTCTCAGTCCTCTTGATGCTGTAGCAGGTGCGAGAGGAATGGGAACAGAGAAACAGACGAGTATGGGATTATGGGATTAAGAATGGATGGCTCAATTACTCCACCCTGCTCGCACGTGCTGTGCCAGCAGTTATCGAGGAGAATGTTAGTGTTTGGAAGTGCCTCAGACTTTCCCCTGAGGCCTAGTTGCTAAGTTTTTAAGCGTCATTGGTAGACCATGGTTACAAGCACTTAACGATAATTTTTTTTTTAAGTAGTTTTCTTGATCTTTAGACTGGAACGCCTCTTACTTAGCTATGCAGCTATACTAGCATTTTGATTGAGCTGAACAAATTGTGTCTTATTTCTGTAGTTCATGGACTTGGTCTGCTGGAGAGATTGCTGTCTTTGTTCAAGTAAGTGTGTAGCTTATTCTTCATCATTAAGCTGAGTTGTAGCTGGTAGCTAAAGCTTCTGTGGCAGCATTAAAATATTGTCTGTCTCTCTCACTGTGTCCTTTAGCCTTAGTTATGGAAGCTAGGAGCTCAAACTTTGCACACTCTGCACTAGGAATACATCGTAGTTTTTAGGTGGCTTTGGACTCCAAGCTCTCTGGAAGCACCACTGCCAAAAATGGCAGTTGAGGCTGTCAGCTATTTTGTTTAGAGAAACACCTGCGCATGTGTTTTTCATGTTCTTGATGATAGCACACAAATAACATACCGTGGTTGTCATTGCCAACAACCTATGCTAGCTGCATTAGAGCTGCACTCCAAAGCTTATGCTGGCAGCTTCTTGCGCTCTAAAACTTATTGGCAGCTTCTTTCACTCTAAAACTTATGCTGGCAGCTTCTTGCCTCTAAAACTTATGCTGGCAGCTTCTTGCATTCTAAAACTTATGCTGGCAGCTTCTTGCCTCTAAAACTTATGCTGGCAGCTTCTTGCACTCTAAAACTTATGCTGGCAGCTTCTTGCACTCTAAAACTTATGCTGGCAGCTTCTTGCACTCTAAAACTTATGCTGGCAGCTTCTTGCACTCTAAAACTTATGCTGGCAGCTTCTTGCACTCTAAAACTTGTGCTGGCAGCTTCTTGCCTCTAAAACTTATGCTGGCAGCTTCTTGCATTCTAAAACTTATGCTGGCAGCTTCTTGCACTCTAAAACTTATGCTGGCAGCTTCTTGCCTCTAAAACTTATGCTGGCAGCTTCTTGCCTCTAAAACTTATGCTGGCAGCTTCTTGCCTCTAAAACTTATGCTGGCAGCTTCTTGCACTCTAAAACTTATGCTGGCAGCTTCTTGCCTCTAAAACTTATGCTGGCAGCTTCTTGCCTCTAAAACTTATGCTGGCAGCTTCTTGCACTCTAAAACTTATGCTGGCAGCTTCTTGCACTCTAAAACTTATGCTGGCAGCTTCTTGCCTCTAAAACTTATGCTGGCAGCTTCTTGCCTCTAAAACTTATGCTGGCAGCTTCTTGCACTCTAAAACTTATGCTGGCAGCTTCTTGCCTCTAAAACTTATGCTGACAGCTTCTTGCCTCTAAAACTTATGCTGGCAGCTTCTTGCCTCTAAAACTTATGCTGACAGCTTCTTGCATTCTAAAACTTATGCTGGCAGCTTCTTGCACTCTAAAACTTATGCTGGCAGCTTCTTGCACTCTAAAACTTATGCTGGCAGCTTCTTGCCTCTAAAACTTATGCTGGCAGCTTCTTGCACTCTAAAACTTATTCTGGCAGCTTCTTGCCTCTAAAGCTTATGCTGACAGCTTCTTGCCTCTAAAACTTATGCTGGCAGCTTCTTGCACTCTAAAACTTATGCTGGCAGCTTCTTGCCTCTAAAACTTATGCTGGCAGCTTCTTGCCTCTAAAACTTATGCTGGCAGCTTCTTGCCTCTAAAACTTATGCTGGCAACTTCTTGCCTCTAAAACTTATGCTGGCAGCTTCTTGCCTCTAAAACTTATGCTGGCAGCTTCTTGCGTTCTAAAACTTATGCTGGCAGCTTCTTGCCTCTAAAACTTATGCTGGCAGCTTCTTGCACTCTAAAACTTATGCTGGCAGCTTCTTGCCTCTAAAACTTATGCTGGTAGCTTCTTGCACTCTAAAGCTTATGCTGGCAGCTTTTTGCCTCTAAAACTTATGCTGGCAGCTTCTTGCACTCTAAAACTTATGCTGGCAGCTTCTTGCCTCTAAAACTTATGCTGACAGCTTCTTCCACTCTAAATCATATGCTGGCAGCTTCTTGCCTCTAAAACTTATGCTGGCAGCTTCTTGCACTCTAAAGCTTATGCTGGCAGCTTCTTGCACGCTAAAGCTTATGCTGGCAGCTTCTTGCACTCTAAAACTTATTGGCAGCTTCTTGCATTCTAAAACTTATTGGCAGCTTCTTGCCTCTAAAACTTATGCTGGCAGCTTCTTGCTCTAAAACTTATGCTGGCAGCTTCTTGCCTCTAAAACTTATGCTGGCAGCTTCTTGCACTCTAAAACTTATTGGCAGCTTCTTGCCTCTAAAACTTATGCTGGCAGCTTCTTGCTCTAAAACTTATGCTGGCAGCTTATTGCCTCTAAAGCTTATGCTGGCAGCTTCTTGCCTCTAAAGCTTATGCTGGCAGCTTCTTGCACTCTAAAACTTATGCTGGCAGCTTCTTGCCTCTAAAGCTTATGCTGGCAGCTTCTTGTCTCTAAAGCTTATGCTGGCAGCTTCTTGCACTCTAAAACTTATGCTGGCAGCTTCTTGCCTCTAAAACTTATGCTGGCAGCTTCTTGCCTCTAAAGCTTATGCTGGCAGCTTCTTGTCTCTAAAGCTTATGCTGGCAGCTTCTTGCACTCTAAAGCTTATGCTGGCAGCTTCTTGCATTCTAAAACTTATGCTGGCAGCTTCTTGCCTCTAAAGCTTATGCTGGCAGCTTCTTGCCTCTAAAACTTATGCTGGCAGCTTCTTGCACTCTAAAACTTATGCTGGCAGCTTCTTGCCTCTAAAACTTATGCTGACAACTTCTTGCACTCTAAAACTTATGCTGGCAGCTTCTTGCCTCTAAAACTTATGCTGGCAGCTTCTTGCACTCTAAAGCTTATGCTGGCAGCTTCTTGCACGCTAAATCTTATGCTGGCAGCTTCTTGCACTCTAAAACTTATGCTGGCAGCTTCTTGCCTCTAAAACTTATGCTGGCAGCTTCTTGCACTCTAAAACTTATTGGCAGCTTCTTGCCTCTAAAACTTATGCTGGCAGCTTATTGCCTCTAAAGCTTATGCTGGCAGCTTCTTGCCTCTAAAGCTTATGCTGGCAGCTTCTTGCACTCTAAAACTTATGCTGGCAGCTTCTTGCCTCTAAAGCTTATGCTGGCAGCTTCTTGTCTCTAAAGCTTATGCTGGCAGCTTCTTGCACTCTAAAACTTATGCTGGCAGCTTCTTGCCTCTAAAACTTATGCTGGCAGCTTCTTGCCTCTAAAGCTTATGCTGGCAGCTTCTTGTCTCTAAAGCTTATGCTGGCAGCTTCTTGCACTCTAAAGCTTATGCTGGCAGCTTCTTGCATTCTAAAACTTATGCTGGCAGCTTCTTGCCTCTAAAGCTTATGCTGGCAGCTTCTTGCACTCTAAAACTTATGCTGGCAGCTTCTTGCATTCTAAAACTTATGCTGGCAGCTTCTTGCCTCTAAAGCTTATGCTGGCAGCTTCTTGCATTCTAAAACTTATGCTGGCAGCTTCTTGCACTCTAAAACTTATGCTGGCAGCTTCTTGCACTCTAAAACTTATGCTGACAGTCTTGCCTCTAAAACTTATGCTGGCAGCTTCTTGCACTCTAAAGCTTATGCTGACATCTTCTTGCACTCTAAAACTTATGCTGGCAGCTTCTTGCCTCTAAAACTTATGCTGGCAGCTTCTTGAACTCTAAAACTTATGCTGGCAGCTTCTTGCCTCTAAAACTTATGCTGGCAGCTTCTTGAACTCTAAAACTTATGCTGGCAGCTTCTTGCATTCTAAAACTTATGCTGGCAGCTTCTTGCACTCTAAAACTTATGCTGGCAGCTTCTTGCCTCTAAAACTTATGCTGGCAGCTTCTTGCCTCTAAAACTTATGCTGGCAGCTTCTTGCCTCTAAAACTTATGCTGGCAGCTTCTTGCCTCTAAAACTTATGCTGGCATCTTCTTGCCTCTAAAACTTATGCTGGCAGCTTCTTGCCTCTAAAGCTTATGCTGGCAGCTTCTTGCCTCTAAAGCTTATGCTCGCAGCTTCTTGCACTCTAAAACTTATGCTGGCAGCTTCTTCACTCTAAATGGTTTCCGCTTCTTTAACTCGGAAATTAACTTCCAACATGCTTTGAAAACATTGCTTTGCTAAGGTATAAACCGGCAGGCATAAAAACAGTAAACAAGACTTGAAATTCTGATTCTTTTACTATCTCTGTTTCCTCGCATAACTTGCATACAATAGGTCTATTCATGAGGAGTTTAGTACCAGAAGACTCGAAATGTTCCTAAGTAATCTTGTTTCGCAATTCTTGAAGAAAGGGGTTGGTAAGGGTAATCTTCTTGTAAGCATTTCAGTTGACACAAACGTGTTAGGCTCATGTGATGTATTGTCAGCAGAAGGAATGATCCGTGCTCCTTTCTGCTGTTTTTATGGAGTTCTCGCTCCTGGGAAGCTGTGACAAATCCGGGGGATTGTAGTTGATCCTCAAGCAAAACATCTGCCGTTTGGTTTGTGGGGTTCTCCTGTGCAACTGTTACCAAGTCCTTGAAGGAGGCCATAGCCGACCCTTCATGGGTACAGTCAGCAATAGCAACAAGATAAGGATTGTGCAGTATCCAACAAGAAAAGAACTGAGTTAGTGTTTAAAAGTGTAGGCCTATAAACTTGGAGATGGATTTTGCACTAACTTTGAATAAACAGTAGTATTGGTCTCCACCACTCAACTAAAAACTACATGTTCACCTTACAAACATTACTGTAATACACTATACATGTTTTAAGATCATGTAACCAAACATACAGGACCATGTGACCCACTGGAATGCTCAGAGGGTCTTGTGGCCAACATTAATGTCTACAGGTGTCACATGGTCATGTGACCATCATCACTGACCATGTGATCAATCCTCATGCAACTCTAGGACCACCACAGGGAGATGGAGTTTCTAATCCAAACTTCCTCCCAGAGCAAGCAAGATGCAAAGTCAGTACGACTCACTAGGAAGGTGAAGGCGCTGGAAAAGGATCTGTACTATTACAAGAAGACCAGTAGAGATTTGCAGAGGAAGTTGCGGGTGTTGTGTATACATGGTGACGATGGTAGCAGAGGATGTGATAGTGCCACTATTGGCCAACAGGGGGTTGAGACATTTAACGAGCTGTCTGGTGGTGCACCTCAGTTGATGGAGGAGGAACATGCCGAGGGCGCTGGTGAGAGGAAGTGGGGGAAAGATGGAGTAGGGGAGGAGGATAAAAGGAAAGAGGATTTTGGCTCTCTCTCTTCTGGCAGTGGTTGTATGTCGTATCTTGGAGGGGATAGAGGTGTGGTTGGCCTGGCTACTTCAGCAATGGTGACTGTGGCAGAGAGAAGCAGGCAGCCTGTTCTGGTCAAGAAGTCTAGGAGTGAACTTCGACTGTTGAGGTGAGGAAACATTCAGTGAGTTAAGGCAGGTTGAAGTAGGTTGGCAATAGCTCTATGGGGACACACACTGGACCAACACCACACTGGGTGGAGGCAGGTTGAAGCAGGTTGACAATAGCTCTATGGGGACACACACTGGACCAACACCACACTGGGTGGAGGCAGGTTGAAGTAGGTTGGCAATAGCTCTATGGGGACACACACTGGACCAACATCACACTGAGTTAAGGCAGGTTGAAGCAGGTTGACAACCGCTCTATGGGGACACACACTGGACCAACACCACACTGGGTGGAGGCAGGTTGAAGTAGGTTGGCAATAGCTGTATGGGGACACACACTGGACCAACATCTCACTGGGTTGAGGTAGGTTGAAGTACTGTAGGTTGACATAACTCTATGGGGACACACACTGGACCAACACCACACACACTGGGTGGAGGCAGGTTGAAGTAGGTTGACAATAGCTCTATGGGGACACACACTGGACCAACACCACACTGGGTGGAGGCAGGTTGAAGTAGGTTGACAATAGCTCTATGGGGACACACACTGGACCAACACCACACTGGGTGGAGGCAGGTTGAAGTAGGTTTGACAATAGCTCTATGGGGACACACACTGGACCAACACCACACTGGGTTGAGGCAGGTTGAAGTAAGTTGATAATATGGGGACACACACTGGACCAACACCAAACTGGGTGGAGGCAGGTTGAAAGTAGGTTGACATAACTCTATGGGGAAACACACTGGACCAACATCTCACTGGGTGGAGGCAGGTTGAAGTAAGTTGATAATAGCTCTATGGGGACACACACTGGACCAACACCAAACTGGGTGGAGGCAGGTTGAAGTAGGTTGACATAACTCTATGGGGACACACACTGGACCAACACCACACTGGGTGGAGGCAGGTTGAAGCAGGTTGACAATAGCTCTATGGGGACACACACTGGACCAACACCACACTGGGTGGAGGCAGGTTGAAGTAGGTTTGACAATAGCTCTATGGGGACACACACTGGACCAACACCACACTGGGTGGAGGCAGGTTGAAGTAGGTTTGACAATAGCTCTATGGGGACACACACTGGACCAACACCACACTGGGTGGAGGCAGGTTGAAGTAGGTTTGACAATAGCTCTATGGGGACACACACTGGACCAACACCACACTGGGTGGAGGCAGGTTGAAGTAGGTTGACAATAACTCTATGGGGACACACACTGGACCAACATCACACTGGTCAGGTGAATAAGTGTTATAGCTCTATGCAACACATGAACATTATGACATCATAAGATTAGCCATCGTTCTAGTGATTTTTCGAAGACACTGCCAAGTTGGAACTAATTGCAAGTACAATTAGCCTCCCGTGAGGAATATATCGCCGCATAGTTGGAATCTGCACCGTATAATAACTGTATTTTTACCCCAATCTCCTCTTTTTATTGCCAGCATTTCAACTGAAATACTTCGGTCTTCATTATGGCGAATTAAAAATCACCTGAAAGGATCATTGCTTCAAGCAAGATGTCGGGCTGGAGGTGCCTAATTCTTGACTTCCACTCTCAAGACTATGCACGCAAAACCCCGCCCAACTTGTGTTGCGTTGTTTTCATGTTGTTAATTTTTCCTGATGAAGACCGAAGTATTTCAGTTGAAATGCTGACAGTAAAAACAACAAGCTGATTTGGAAAGGAAGTCTACGAAATTGTTAGTTGATAATAATTGTGCAGGCATTAAAAAAAAAAAAAAAATTTTAACGTTAACTGGTCTCTGTAAGGAAAAAATATACATCCTAGATTAGAAACTGCCCCTCCAGTTGTAACTAGCTCTGGTAGAAGGAACTGCCCCTCCACTTGTAACTGGCTCTGATTGAAGGAGCTGCCCCTCCAGTTGTAACTGGCTCTGGTTGAAGGAACTGCCCCTCCAGTTGTAACTAGCAGTTGAAGGAACTCCCTCCAGTTGTAACTAGCTCTGGTTGAAGGAACTGCCCCTCCAGTTGTAACTAGCTCTGATTGAAGGAACTGCCCCTCCAGTTGTAACTGGCTCTGATTGAAGGAACTGCCCCTCCAGTTGTAACTGGCTCTGGTTGAAGGAACTGCCCCTCCAGTTGTTAACTAGCTCTGGTTGAAGGAACTGCCCCTCCAGTTGTAACTAGCTCTGGTTGAAGGAACTGCCCCTCCAGTTGTAACTAGCTCTGATTGAAGGAACTGCCCCTCCAGTTGTAACTAGCTCTGGTTGAAGGAACTGCCCCTCCAGTTGTAACTAGCTCTGGTTGAAGGAACTGCCCCTCCAGTTGTAACTAGCTCTGGTTGAAGGAACTGCCCCTCCAGTTGTAACTGGCTCTGATTGAAGGAACTGCCCCTCCAGTTGTAACTGGCTCTGGTTGAAGGAACTGCCCCTCCAGTTGTTAACTAGCTCTGGTTGAAGGAACTGCCCCTCAGTTGTAACTAGCTCTGGTTGAAGGAACTGCCCCTCCAGTTGTAACTAGCTCTGATTGAAGGAACTGCCCCTCCACTTGTAACTAGCTCTGATTGAAGGAACTGCCCCTCCAGTTGTAACTGGCTCTGGTTGAAGGAACTGCCCCTCCAGTTGTTAACTAGCTCTGGTTGAAGGAACTGCCCCTCCAGTTGTAACTAGCTCTGGTTGAAGGAACTGCCCCTCCAGTTGTAACTAGCTCTGATTGAAGGAACTGCCCCTCCAGTTGTAACTAGCTCTGGTTGAAGGAACTGCCCCTCCAGTTGTAACTAGCTCTGATTGAAGGAACTGCCCCTCCAGTTGTAACTGGCTCTGATTGAAGGAACTGCCCCTCCAGTTGTAACTGGCTCTGGTTGAAGGAACTGCCCCTCCAGTTGTTAACTAGCTCTGGTTGAAGGAACTGACCCTCCAGTTGTAACTATAGCTCTGGTTGAAGGAACTGCCCCTCCAGTTGTAACTAGCTCTGATTGAAGGAACTGCCCCTCCACTTGTAACTAGCTCTGGTTGAAGGAACTGCCCCTCCAGTTGTTAACTAGCTCTGGTTGAAGGAACTGCCCCTCCAGTTGTAACTAGCTCTGATTGAAGGAACTGCCCCTCCAGTTGTAACTAGCTCTAATTGAAGGAACTGCCCCTCCAGTTGTAACTAGCTCTGGTTGAAGGAACTGCCCCTCCAGTTGTAACTAGCTCTGGTTGAAGGAACTGCCCCTCCAGTTGTTAACTAGCTCTGGTTGAAGGAACTGCCCCTCCAGTTGTTAACTAGCTCTGATTGAAGGAACTGCCCCTTCAGTTGTAACTAGCTCTGGTTGAAGGAACTCACTCTCGATAGAACCCTTCCCCCCCCCCCACCCCAAGCAAATACTGATAGGCCTCACCCATCAATAAATTAACATAATTATTGGACCACATGTTATAGATAATACAAACATATTATAACCAAGGTAATGGCAGAGATTCAGTGCAGCAGGTCGATCAAGAGGAGCTATACTGCAGCTTTCAAACTTTAAGCTGTTCAATTTACAAAGATGAACAGCTATCTGAAGTGCAGGCAGACAGTTTGGGGTGAACGAGAGGCAAATGTTGGAGGAAACTGAAGAGAGAAGGTACCATTAAAGAACCACTAAAGAAGAGGAGGCTGGATGGTGTCCTGAGATGGAGGAAGACTTGTTTGCATGGGTGGAGTCGCTGGGGGTTGAATGGGGGAGGGGAGGTTTGCCCCCGGAGCAGAATGAAGTTGTGGATGATAGTGATTAGCCGTACATCCATCCTAGAGCTTGTTAAGCCTCTAAAACCTCTAGGTTAGCTTTGTAGCTGGACCTCTGGGCTGCTGAGCTAGACTGTTGAGTGTGAACTGATGCTGCACCTATTGTGCACCATACCACAGCCAGCACTGCCCTTGCCCTACACAATGACTCGGCAGAGAACGAAGAACACACAGCAGGCTTGCAAAAAAATAAAACCCCTCACACTCAACACATAGACTAGCTTGGTCTGGTGGCAATCAACACATGGCTCAAGTGCTCACCTCAAGTGCCTCACCTAAGCTCTGCTCAAGTGCCTCACCTACTTGGCTGGCACAAACCACAATCACTCAGTAAAAGTGGGCACTTATTAGATCGCCCTTCCAATAGTAGCCACAGGTAGATGTAAATAGGAACCACTATAATATGATGTATAGCTGTGTGTCTGTGTGTGTGTGTGTGTGTGTGTGTGTGTGTTGTGTGTGTGTGTGTGCATGCGTGTGGAGACAAAGACAATTACTTACATAATTACTCGTGCCTTTGCTGCTGGGATCTCCCCTCCTGCTTTTGGAACTGAAGCTTTGCTCTAAGATGAACAACTGCAGTGCGACCCACTCTCCTAGCTTTATTTGCCTAGAGTTTGTTCTCGGTAGAAGATGATAAATAATGAAAGTGCAAGGCACTCCTTGGCTTGCCATCCTGTGCATGTGGACTTGGGATCATGGACAAAGTTGTAAACTAGCCTTATTGCTTGTGGAGTAGGAATACTACACTGAAGAGCAAATACCGGACAATTGTGTGTGCACTTGTGTGGTGTGTGTGTGTGTGTGTGATTGGAAGCCCCAGCAAGTGGCAGTATGAAGGTGGCAAGTTCACTCCTAGCATTCTTGGTGATTATTACATTATTATCAGGGTGTGTTTTGAAGCCCCAGCAAGTGGCAGTATGAAGGTGGCAAGTTCACTCCTAGCATTCTTGGTGATTATTACATTATTATCAGGGTGTGTTTTGAAGCCCCAGCAAGTGGCAGTATGAAGGTGGCAAGTTCACTCCTAGCATTCTTGGTGATTATTACATTATTATCAGGGTGTGTTTTGAAGCCCCAGCAAGAGGCAGTATGAAGGTGGCAAGTTCACTCCTAGCATTCTTGGTGATTATTACATTATTATCAGGGTGTGTTTTGAAGCCCCAGCAAGTGGCAGTATGAAGGTGGCAAGTTCACTCCTAGCATTCTTGGTGATTATTACATTATTATCAGGGTGTGTTTTGAAGCCCCAGCAAGTGGCAGTATGAAGGTGGCAAGTTCACTCCTAGCATTCTTGGTGATTATTACATTATTATCAGGGTGTGTTTTGAAGCCCCAGCAAGTGGCAGTATGAAGGTGGCAAGTTCACTCCTAGCATTCTTGGTGATTATTACATTATTATCAGGGTGTGTTTTGAAGCCCCAGCAAGTGGCAGTATGAAGGTGGCAAGTTCACTCCTAGCATTCTTGGTGATTATTACATTATTATCAGGGTGTGTTTTGAAGCCCCAGCAAGTGGCAGTATGAAGGTGGCAAGTTCACTCCTAGCATTCTTGGTGATTATTACATTATTATCAGGGTGTGTTTTGAAGCCCCAGCAAGTGGCAGTATGAAGGTGGCAAGTTCACTCCTAGCATTCTTGGTGATTATTACATTATTATCAGGGTGTGTTTTGAAGCCCCAGCAAGTGGCAGTATGAAGGTGGCAAGTTCACTCCTAGCATTCTTGGTGATTATTACATTATTATCAGGGTGTGTTTTGAAGCCCCAGCAAGAGGCAGTATGAAGGTGGCAAGTTCACTCCTAGCATTCTTGGTGATTATTACATTATTATCAGGGTGTGTTTTGAAGCCCCAGCAAGTGGCAGTATGAAGGTGGCAAGTTCACTCCTAGCATTCTTGGTGATTATTACATTATTATCAGGGTGTGTTTTGAAGCCCCAGCAAGTGGCAGTATGAAGGTGGCAAGTTCACTCCTAGCATTCTTGGTGATTATTACATTATTATCAGGGTGTGTTTTGAAGCCCCAGCAAGTGGCAGTATGAAGGTGGCAAGTTCACTCCTAGCATTCTTGGTGATTATTACATTATTATCAGGGTGTGTTTTGAAGCCCCAGCAAGTGGCAGTATGAAGGTGGCAAGTTCACTCCTAGCATTCTTGGTGATTATTACATTATTATCAGGGTGTGTTTTGAAGCCCCAGCAAGTGGCAGTATGAAGGTGGCAAGTTCACTCCTAGCATTCTTGGTGATTATTACATTATTATCAGGGTGTGTTTTGAAGCCCCAGCAAGTGGCAGTATGAAGGTGGCAAGTTCACTCCTAGCATTCTTGGTGATTATTACATTATTATCAGGGTGTGTTTTGAAGCCCCAGCAAGTGGCAGTATGAAGGTGGCAAGTTCACTCCTAGCATTCTTGGTGATTATTACATTATTATCAGGGTGTGTTTTGAAGCCCCAGCAAGTGGCAGTATGAAGGTGGCAAGTTCACTCCTAGCATTCTTGGTGATTATTACATTATTATCAGGGTGTGTTTTGAAGCCCCAGCAAGTGGCAGTATGAAGGTGGCAAGTTCACTCCTAGCATTCTTGGTGATTATTACATTATTATCAGGGTGTGTTTTGAAGCCCCAGCAAGTGGCAGTATGAAGGTGGCAAGTTCACTCCTAGCATTCTTGGTGATTATTACATTATTATCAGGGTGTGTTTTGAAGCCCCAGCAAGTGGCAGTATGAAGGTGGCAAGTTCACTCCTAGCATTCTTGGTGATTATTACATTATTATCAGGGTGTGTTTTGAAGCCCCAGCAAGTGGCAGTATGAAGGTGGCAAGTTCACTCCTAGCATTCTTGGTGATTATTACATTATTATCAGGGTGTGTTTTGAAGCCCCAGCAAGTGGCAGTATGAAGGTGGCAAGTTCACTCCTAGCATTCTTGGTGATTATTACATTATTATCAGGGTGTGTTTTGAAGCCCCAGCAAGTGGCAGTATGAAGGTGGCAAGTTCACTCCTAGCATTCTTGGTGATTATTACATTATTATCAGGGTGTGTTTTGAAGCCCCAGCAAGTGGCAGTATGAAGGTGGCAAGTTCACTCCTAGCATTCTTGGTGATTATTACATTATTATCAGGGTGTGTTTTGAAGCCCCAGCAAGTGGCAGTATGAAGGTGGCAAGTTCACTCCTAGCATTCTTGGTGATTATTACATTATTATCAGGGTGTGTTTTGAAGCCCCAGCAAGTGGCAGTATGAAGGTGGCAAGTTCACTCCTAGCATTCTTGGTGATTATTACATTATTATCAGGGTGTGTTTTGAAGCCCCAGCAAGTGGCAGTATGAAGGTGGCAAGTTCACTCCTAGCATTCTTGGTGATTATTACATTATTATCAGGGTGTGTTTTGAAGCCCCAGCAAGTGGCAGTATGAAGGTGGCAAGTTCACTCCTAGCATTCTTGGTGATTATTACATTATTATCAGGGTGTGTTTTGAAGCCCCAGCAAGAGGCAGTATGAAGGTGGCAAGTTCACTCCTAGCATTCTTGGTGATTATTACATTATTATCAGGGTGTGTTTTGAAGCCCCAGCAAGTGGCAGTATGAAGGTGGCAAGTTCACTCCTAGCATTCTTGGTGATTATTACATTATTATCAGGGTGTGTTTTGAAGCCCCAGCAAGTGGCAGTATGAAGGTGGCAAGTTCACTCCTAGCATTCTTGGTGATTATTACATTATTATCAGGGTGTGTTTTGAAGCCCCAGCAAGTGGCAGTATGAAGGTGGCAAGTTCACTCCTAGCATTCTTGGTGATTATTACATTATTATCAGGGTGTGTTTTGAAGCCCCAGCAAGAGGCAGTATGAAGGTGGCAAGTTCACTCCTAGCATTCTTGGTGATTATTACATTATTATCAGGGTGTGTTTTGAAGCCCCAGCAAGTGGCAGTATGAAGGTGGCAAGTTCACTCCTAGCATTCTTGGTGATTATTACATTATTAGGGTGTGTGGTGGCACTCCTTTTATTGGTTTGCTTTTTTAAATGGCAGGCAGCAACCCCCCTCCCCCTCCCCCCCCAAAAAGGTTCACACCTCAGCTAAAAATTCATGTCATCAGCTTCTTAGCTTCCTAAATGATTTCAGCTCCAAAAAGACTCCCAGCATGCCTTGAATCCTTCGCTAAGGTAGTAAACCAGTAACAAAAAGTTGCTTGTGTGAAAAAAATCCTTGACATTCCTCCTCAAGGATCTCTAGTGGTTGTTGGTGGTTACTAGTCGAGCCACCCCTGTGGTGTTTTATAATCAGAATTGAGTGAGACTGCACGTGCTGTGTTGTGAGAACATGACCCGTGCTCAGTTCAGCTGTTTGGTTTGTGGAGTTCCCATTCCTGGGAAACTCTTATAAGTCCAAAGGAAGCTGTAGCTGATCCATCAAAATATTTGCTCTTATGTTGGTGGAGTTCTCCCAGTGCAACTGCTACCAAGTCCCTGAAGGAGGCCATAGCTAGTCCTCTATCAGTGCAACTGCTGCCAAGTCCCTGAAGGAGGCCATAGCTAATCCTCTACCAGTGCAACTGCTGCCAAGTCCCTGAAGGAGGCCATAGCTAATCCTCTACCAGTGCAACTGCTACCAAGTCCCTGAAGGAGGCCATAGCTAATCCTCTACCAGTGCAACTGTACCGAGTCCCTGAAGGAGGCCATAGCTAATCCTCTACCAGTGCAACTGCTGCCAAGTCCCTGAAGGAGGCCATAGCTAATCCTCTACCAGTGCAACTGCTGCCAAGTCCCTGAAGGAGGCCATAGCTAATCCTCTACCAGTGCAACTGCTACCAAGTCCCTGAAGGAGGCCATAGCTAATCCTCTACCAGTGCAACTGTACCGAGTCCCTGAAGGAGGCCATAGCTAATCCTCTACCAGTGCAGCTGCTACCAAGTCCCTGAAGGAGGCCATAGCTACTCTATCAGTGCAACTGCTGCCAAGTCCCTGAAGGAGGCCATAGCTAATCCTCTACCAGTGCAACTGCTACCAAGTCCTTGAAGGAGGTCATGGCTAATCCTACCAGTGCAACTGCTACCAAGTCCCTGAAGGAGGTCATAGCTAATCCTCTACCAGTGCAACTGCTACCAAGTCCCTGAAGGAGGCTATAGCTAATCCTCTACCAGTGCAACTGTTACCAAGTCCCTGAAGGAGGCCATAGCTAATCCTCTACCAGTGCAACTGCTACCAAGTCCCTGAAGGTGGCTATAGCTAATCCTCTACCAATGCAACTGTTACCAAGTCCCTGAAGGAGGCCATAGCTAATCCTCTACCAGTGCAACTGCTACCAAGTCCCGAAGGAGGCCATAGCTAATCCTCTACCAGTGCAACTGCTACCAAGTCCCTGAAGGAGGCCATAGCTAATCCTCTACCAGTGCAACTGCTACCAAGTCCCTGAAGGAGGCCATAGCTAATCCTCTACCAGTGCAACTGCTACCAAGTCTCTGAAGGAGGCTATAGCTAATCCTCTACCAGTGCAACTGCTACCAAGTCCATGAAGGCCTATAGCTAATCCTCTACCAGTGCAACTGCTACCAAGTCCTGAAGGAGGCTGTAGCTGATCCTACGTGGGTACAGTCAACAATAGCAACAAGACATGGTATGTGCTAATTCTGTGCAGTGGACAACCTGGTGCACATGGGCACAGTCAACAGCAGCAGCAACATAACATTTATTGGTGTATAGTGTGCAGCAATAAGCAAGTTAGAAAGAAGTGTTTAAAAGCCCTGGAGAGCCTGAAGCTCCGACTAGGTATAGTCCTCCACCACTCAACCAGAAACAACAAAACAAATGAACAGGTCAAAAAAACAAAAAAAAACTTGAAAAAATAACAAGAATGTCTTATTTGACTCGAGGGAGCCAGACTGCACTCAGGTAGACAACCAATTAGATGACCCAACTAATAAATGGTAAAGGGTTATATTACTTGTGATCTACATGGATGTCTTTTTATTTTTTATATTACACTTACCCCCTTCCCCTTCTTTTTTTTTTGTTCTTCTTTTTTTTCTTTTCCCCTTTTTTCCAATTTTGTTTTACATTTTTTTACATTTTTTTCTTCTTATTATTTCCCCCCCCCTTTCTTGTATTATTGATTATATTGCTGGCACGAGGCCACACAAGACTACTTAATTAATGAAAGACTATACATGTATTGGATTTCTCACTCCCACTCTCCTGATAAATATAATAATGGTAATCTGTATAATAAATGCGCTCATCTGTGTGTGTGTGTGTCATGCTACTGAACATGTGCAGTGCAACACGTAGCAACTCATTAACCTATGAAACAATAGAAGTCGAAGATAGAGATACTGCAGCAGAGACACGGTGTCGGAGAAGAACTGATTTATGTAAGAGCAAGTATCAAAATGTCTAATAAGGAGTGGGAAAGAGAGAGAGAAGAGAACAGCATTACCACACGAGGAAAGAAACATCAGGAGAGAGCAAAACGGAGAAAGGCAGAGACTAGTGAGAAGAAGTACAAGTGAAAGTCCTAGCAATGAAAACTTCTACCTTGGGCTAATGCTCTAATGTGCCAGCATTGTCATGCTTTAAGGTTTAGAGGAACAGAAGGGAAGTGCCAGCATTGTCATGCTTTAAGGTTTAGAGGAATAGAAGGGAAGTGCCAGCATTGTCATGCTTTAAGGTTTAGAGAAACAGAAGGGAAGTGCCAGCATTGTCATGCTTTAAGGTTTAGAGGAATAGAAGGGAAGTGCCAGCTTTGTCATGCTTTAAGGTTTAGAGGAACAGAAGGGAAGTGCCGGCATTGTCATGCTTTAAGGTTTAGAGGAATAGAAGGGAAGTGCCAGCATTGTCATGCTTTAAGGTTTAGAGGAACAGAAGGGAAGTGCCGGCATTGTCATGCTTTAAGGTTTAGAGGAATAGAAGGGAAGTGCCAGCATTGTCATGCTTTAAGGTTTAGAGGAACAGAAGGGAAGTGCCAGCTTTGTCATGCTTTAAGGTTTAGAGGAACAGAAGGGAAGTGCCAGCATTGTCATGCTTTAAGGTTTAGAGGAACAGAAGGGAAGTGCCAGCATTGTCATGCTTTAAGGTTTAGAGGAACAGAAGGGAAGTGCCAGCATTGTCATGCTTTAAGGTTTAGAGGAACAGAAGGGAAGTGCCAGCATTGTCATGCTTTAAGGTTTAGAGGAACAGAAGGGAAGTGCCAGCATTGTCATGCTTTAAGGTTTAGAGGAACAGAAGGGAAGTGCCAGCTTTGTCATGCTTTAAGGTTTAGAGGAACAGAAGGGAAGTGCCAGCATTGTCATGCTTTAAGGTTTAGAGGAACAGAAGGGAAGTGCCAGCATTGTCATGCTTTAAGGTTTAGAGGAACAGAAGGGAAGTGCCAGCATTGTCATGCTTTAAGGTTTAGAGGAACAGAAGGGAAGTGCCAGCATTGTCATGCTTTAAGGTTTAGAGGAACAGAAGGGAAGTGCCAGCATTGTCATGCTTTAAGGTTTAGAGGAACAGAAGGGAAGTGCCAGCATTGTCATGCTTTAAGGTTTAGAGGAACAGAAGGGAAGTGCCAGCATTGTCATGCTTTAAGGTTTAGAGGAACAGAAGGGAAGTGCCAGCATTGTCATGCTTTAAGGTTTAGAGGAACAGAAGGGAAGTGCCAGCATTGTCATGCTTTAAGGTTTAGAGGAACAGAAGGGAAGTGCCAGCATTGTCATGCTTTAAGGTTTAGAGGAACAGAAGGGAAGTGCCAGCATTGTCATGCTTTAAGGTTTAGAGGAACAGAAGGGAAGTGCCAGCATTGTCATGCTTTAAGGTTTAGAGGAACAGAAGGGAAGTGCCAGCATTGTCATGCTTTAAGGTTTAGAGGAACAGAAGGGAAGTGCCAGCATTGTCATGCTTTAAGGTTTAGAGGAACAGAAGGGAAGTGCCAGCATTGTCATGCTTTAAGGTTTAGAGGAACAGAAGGGAAGTGCCAGCATTGTCATGCTTTAAGGTTTAGAGGAACAGAAGGGAAGTGCCGGCATTGTCATGCTTTAAGGTTTAGAGGAGTAGAAGGGAAGTGCCGGCATTGTCATGCTTTAAGGTTTAGAGGAACAGAAGGGAAGTGCCAGCATTGTCATGCTTTAAGGTTTAGAGGAACAGAAGGGAAGTGCCAGCATTGTCATGCTTTAAGGTTTAGAGGAACAGAAGGGAAGTGCCAGCATTGTCATGCTTTAAGGTTTAGAGGAACAGAAGGGAAGTGCCAGCATTGTCATGCTTTAAGGTTTAGAGGAACAGAAGGGAAGTGCCAGCATTGTCATGCTTTAAGGTTTAGAGGAACAGAAGGGAAGTGCCAGCATTGTCATGCTTTAAGGTTTAGAGGAACAGAAGGGAAGTGCCAGCATTGTCATGCTTTAAGGTTTAGAGGAACAGAAGGGAAGTGCCAGCATTGTCATGCTTTAAGGTTTAGAGGAACAGAAGGGAAGTGCCGGCATTGTCATGCTTTAAGGTTTAGAGGAACAGAAGGGAAGTGCCAGCATTGTCATGCTTTAAGGTTTAGAGGAACAGAAGGGAAGTGCCAGCATTGTCATGCTTTAAGGTCTAGAGGAACAGAAGGGAAGTGCCAGCATTGTCATGCTTTAAGGTTTAGAGGAACAGAAAGCATTGTCATGCTTTAAGGTTTAGAGGAGTATAAGGGAAGTGCCAGCTTTGTCATGCTTTAAGGTTTAGAGGAACAGAAGGGAAGTGCCAGCATTGTCATGCTTTAAGGTTTAGGGAAGTGCCAGCATTGTCATGCTTTAAGGTTTAGAGGAACAGAAGGGAAGTGCCAGCATTGTCGTGCTTTAAGGTTTAGAGGAACAGAAGGGAAGTGCCAGCATTGTCATGCTTTAAGGTTTAGAGGAACAGAAGGGAAGTGCCAGCATTGTCATGCTTTAAGGTTTAGAGGAACAGAAGGGAAGTGCCAGCATTGTCATGCTTTAAGGTTTAGAGGAACAGAAGGGAAGTGCCAGCATTGTCATGCTTTAAGGTTTAGAGGAGTAGTATTGATATATGGAGACCCTAAGCTGCTGCCACAATGGCAAAGATTTGTCTGCCACCACTCACTGTCTGAGTAGACACAAACACTGCAAGAACTGTGTGGATGCAAACAGCAAACAATTTTTCAACAAAACACAGGAAATGCAGCACTGCCTCCCCCATCACACACTTTGGAGCTCTCAATAATGTGAGAGTGGAAATGCACTATCCCATCACCAAGGAACAGCTCATGGAAGAACATCCGCTCTTAATGTCGTCTATCGAGATGTTTTATAACATCTGATATAGATACGCTATTCGATTATAGGTGGTAAATGTTTATTATTAATGGCTTCAGGCATTAGTTGAGAGAGGGTAAAAATTAACTGCAGGGGTATAGGCTAATAATAATAATTACAACAACGATAATAACTCAGTTGACATATTAACAAAAACCTCAATCAACTTGAAATTGTACTCTCTCGACGTTTCGACTAGATGCTCTAGCCTTCATCATTATTCCTGATGAAGGCTAGAGCATCTAGTCGAAACGTCATGAGAGTATGAGAGTAAAATTCAAGTTGATTATTGAGAAGATTATTGTATTAATAATAATGTAATTATAATTGAGATTTACGTTATTATATGACCAGGCATAGTGGGTATAAGGCAGGATGTACATGCAGACCATAGCTACCTCCTTGCCTGGCCATTCAGCAAAATGGCTGGGAAAACAAGGACGAAAGTCACAGATGACAAGTTGAAACTTTTAAGTGGCTGCGTAGTTGAAGTGGCTGTGTAGCTTCCACAATCTTGTTTTAATGCAACTAGTCAATTATTGGGTAGTGTTGAGGTACACGTTACGCTAATTATTAGCTGTTTCTAGTTTCATTGATAGCATTTTTAACATTTCCTATTCCTCTAGCTAGTGTGGGTTGGGCCTGGTCACAGCTGATGTGTACTGTGCATGGCAAACTAATCAAACGTACAGTACTCTAGCTAGCGTGGGTTGGGCCTGGTCACAGCTGATGTGAACCGTGCATGGCAAACTAATCAAACGTACAGTACTCTAGCTAGCGTGGGTTGGGCCTGGTCACAGCTGATGTGAACCGTGCATGGCAGACTAATCAAACGTACAGTACTCTAGCTAGCGTGGGTTGGGCCTGGTCACAGCTGATGTGAACCGTGCATGGCAAACTAATCAAACGTACAGTACTCTAGCTAGCGTGGGTTGGGCCTGGTCACAGCTGATGTGAACCGTGCATGGCAGACTAATCAAACGTACAGTACTCTAGCTAGCGTGGGTTGGGCCTGGTCACAGCTGATGTGAACCGTGCATGGCAGACTAATCAAACGTACAGTACTCTAGCTAGCGTGGGTTGGGCCTGGTCACAGCTGATGTGTACTGTGCATGGCAAACTAATCACTCGCACACTGATGTTAAGTTTATTCCAACCAAGATGATCTTCTATGTAAAAGTTGGCCTCTTCTTCGTGCCCCTTGTTCTTCCTGGTGCACATCATTACCTTGTACACTTGCGCAGAGCTGGGTCCAGTCGCCAAATGGTCCACCGGTATATATTAATTAAAGTCCTTTCTCGTGATTTGAATGGCCGATAAGTGGGTAAATATATATCCCGTATCCGACCCCTTGATACGTATCTGCATTAGTAAGGGACTATGCATGTGCGAGTCTCCTGGTTGTCATGTAAACATGGCGTCGCTTTGCCAGGCCATTTTGCCACAGCTTGCTTACTTGGTGGTGTGATAGAGGCTGGGTTTAGGGTGAGATACAGATTATCTCTAGTCTTGGAGGTCATACAAGGCTGGGTTTAGGGTGAGGTCTAGTCTTGGAGGTCATACAAGGCTGGATTTAGGGTGAGGTATGTCTGCTCAGAGGTCATACAAGGCTGGGTTTAGGGTGAGATACAGATTATCTCTAGTCTCAGAGGTCATACAAGGCTGGGTTTAGGGTGAGATACAGATTATCTCTAGTCTCAGAGGTCATACCAGGCTGGGTTTAGGGTGAGGTACATCTCAGAGGTCATACAAGGCTGGGTTTAGGGTGAGATACAGATTATCTCTCAGAGGTCATACAAGGCTGGGTTTAGGGTGAGATACAGATTATCTCTAGTCTCAGAGGTCATACAAGGCTGGGTTTAGGGTGAGATACAGATTATCTCTAGTCTCAGAGGTCATACCAGGCTGGGTTTAGGGTGAGGTACATCTCAGAGGTCATACAAGGCTGGGTTTAGGGTGAGATACAGATTATCTCTCAGAGGTCATACAAGGCTGGGTTTAGGGTGAGATACAGATTATCTCTAGTCTCAGAGGTCATACAAGGCTGGGTTTAGGGTGAGATACGGATAATCTCAGAGGTCATACAAGGCTGGGTTTAGGGTGAGATACGGATAATCTCAGAGGTCATACAAGGCTGGGTTTAGGGTGAGATAGAGATTATCTCTGCTCAGAGGTCATACAAGGCTGGGTTTAGGGTGAGATACAGTCTCAGAGGTCATACAAGGCTGGGTTTAGGGTGAGATACAGATTATATCTAGTCTCAGAGGTCATACAAGGCTGGGTTTAGGGTGAGATACAGATTATCTCTAGTCTCAGAGGTCATACAAGGCTGGGTTTAGGGTGAGATACAGATTATCTCTCAGAGGTCATACAAGGCTGGGTTTAGGGTGAGATACAGATTATCTCTCGGAGGTCATACAAGGCTGGGTTTAGGGTGAGATACAGATTATCTCTAGTCTCAGAGGTCATACAAGGCTGGGTTTAGGGTGAGGTACAGATTATCTCTCAGAGGTCATACAAGGCTGGGTTTAGGGTGAGATACAGATTATCTCTCAGAGGTCATACAAGGCTGGGTTTAGGGTGAGATACAGATTATCTCTAGTCTCGGAGGTCATACAAGGCTGGGTTTAGGGTGAGATACAGATTATCTCTCAGAGGTCATACAAGGCTGGGTTTAGGGTGAGATACAGATTATCTCTCAGAGGTCATACAAGGCTGGGTTTAGGGTGAGATACAGATTATCTCTCAGAGGTCATACGAGGCTGGGTTTAGGGTGAGATACAGATTATCTCTCGGAGGTCATACAAGGCTGGGTTTAGGGTGAGATACAGATTATCTCTAGTCTCAGAGGTCATACAAGGCTGGGTTTAGGGTGAGGTACAGATTATCTCTCAGAGGTCATACAAGGCTGGGTTTAGGGTGAGATACAGATTATCTCTCAGAGGTCATACAAGGCTGGGTTTAGGGTGAGATACAGATTATCTCTAGTCTCGGAGGTCATACAAGGCTGGGTTTAGGGTGAGATACAGATTATCTCTCAGAGGTCATACAAGGCTGGGTTTAGGGTGAGATACAGATTATCTCTCAGAGGTCATACAAGGCTGGGTTTAGGGTGAGATACAGATTATCTCTAGTCTCGGAGGTCATACAAGGCTGGGTTTAGGGTGAGATACAGATTATCTCTCAGAGGTCATACAAGGCTGGGTTTAGGGTGAGATACAGATTATCTCTAGTCTCAGAGGTCATACAAGGCTGGGTTTAGGGTGAGGTACAGATTATCTCTCAGAGGTCATACAAGGCTGGGTTTAGGGTGAGATACAGATTATCTCTCAGAGGTCATACAAGGCTGGGTTTAGGGTGAGATACAGATTATCTCTAGTCTCGGAGGTCATACAAGGCTGGGTTTAGGGTGAGATACAGATTATCTCTCAGAGGTCATACAAGGCTGGGTTTAGGGTGAGATACAGATTATCTCTAGTCTCGGAGGTCATACAAGGCTGGGTTTAGGGTGAGATACAGATTATCTCTCGGAGGTCATACAAGCCACGGACATGATGTCTCGCCATGTACAAGTTAGTTTAGAAGAGATAACTCGTACTCCACCCAACCTGATAACTAATAATAATATATATTTGGTCATGTCATTGAGTTGTCTGCTGGTGTACCTGCCCTAGTTGGGCCGCTAAATAAAGCTTGAGAGGCATGGCATAGCCAGGGGAGCACTTCCTTCAGCATTCTTGTTCAATATGCGATAATTAGATGCACTGCCCATGGGTTGACTCCAGGTGTTTGATTTTTGAAGTGACCCCCTTTGCCTCCACCCCCACCCCCCACACACCCCATGAATTGACCCCTACAACATTGTAGTTCCGTGTTGACCCTTTACCTGGCTGTTATGGCTATTCTAACCACGACCCACCTCCTCTAATAAGGCAACGTTAATTGGACAAGAGAAAGTTGTGAAATATGCATGTCTTACAGCATGCCCTGTCTAGACACACAACACCATGCTTAGACATGCTCTTACAGCATGCCCTATGTCTAGACACATAACACCATGCTTAGACATGCTCTTACAGCATGCCCTACGTCTAGACACACAACACCATGCTTAGACATGCTCTTACAGCATGCCCTATGTCTGGACACACAACACCATGCTTAGACATGCTCTTACAGCATGCCCTACGTCTATACACAACACCATGCTTAGACATGCTCTTACAGCATGCCCTACGTCTAGACCAGCAGAGATGCACACACCAGGCTTGGGCAAGCTGTAAGTCTAGATCAACAGACATGCACAGACCACATTTAGACTCCAGCAGCACACTGGCTAGCGAGCCTTTCTTGTATCCACATCCCATTTTCTTAGTGCATATTTGCTTTCCAGAGCTTATTAGAAATTCCTCGACCATGTGACTCAGTTTTCAGATACATTCCTGCAGAGTAAGTGTCAAGTGCCCCCAGATCCTTCTGTGCTGATGAAAATGGGCTGGTTTACGAGTGTAACACATCGAGGCACCACACACACGATACAGAGGGACACCACACACCATACACAGGCACACACCATACACACACCACTGTAAACTGAATTCATGTTATGATATACATTATTTGTACATCATCTCTAGTGCTGCAGATCTGACAAAACGGCAATGAAAAGGAGACGTCTCCCTCCCCTGAAAAAATGGATCAACTATTTGTGATGCTTAGTCACTGAACACCAACACACTGTGTGGTGTGTACTATATATCTAACACTAGTGTGGTGTGTACTATATCTAACACTAGTGTGGTGTGTACTATATCTAACACTAGTGTGGTGTGTACTATATCTAACACTAGTGTGGTGTGTACTATATATCTAACACTAGTGTGGTGTGTACTATATCTAACACTAGTGTGGTGTGCACTATATCTAACACTAGTGTGGTGTGTACTATATATCTAACACTAGTGTGGTGTGTACTATATATCTAACACTAGTGTGGTGTGTACTATATCTAACACTAGTGTGGTGTGTACTATATCTAACACTAGTGTGGTGTGTACTATATCTAACACTAGTGTGGTGTGTACTATATCTAACACTAGTGTGGTGTGTACTATATCTAACACTAGTGTGGTGTGCACTATATCTAACACTAGTGTGGTGTGTACTATATCTAACACTAGTGTGGTGTGTACTATATCTAACACTAGTGTGGTGTGTACTATATCTAACACTAGTGTGGTGTGTACTATATATCTAACACTAGTGCGGTGTGTACTATATCTAACACTAGTGTGGTGTGTACTATATCTAACACTAGTGTGGTGTGCACTATATCTAACACTAGTGTGGTGTGCACTATATCTAACACTAGTGTGGTGTGTACTATATCTAACACTAGTGTGGTGTGTACTATATATCTAACACTAGTGTGGTGTGTACTATATCTAACACTAGTGTGGTGTGCACTATATCTAACACTAGTGTGGTGTGCACTATATCTAACACTAGTGTGGTGTGTACTATATCTAACACTAGTGTGGTGTGTACTATATATCTAACACTAGTGTGGTGTGTACTACATCTAACACTAGTGTGGTGTGTACTACATCTAACACTAGTGTGGTGTGTACTATATCTAACACTAGTGTGGTGTGTACTATATCTAACACTAGTGTGGTGTGTACTATATCTAACACTAGTGTGGTGTGTACTATATCTAACACTAGTGTGGTGTGTACTATATCTAACACTAGTGTGGTGTGTACTATATCTAACACTAGTGTGGTGTGTACTATATCTAACACTAGTGTGGTGTGTACTATATCTAACACTAGTGTGGTGTGTACTATATATCTAACACTAGTGTGGTGTGTACTATATCTAACACTAGTGTGGTGTGTACTATATCTAACACTAGTGTGGTGTGTACTATATCTAACACTAGTGTGGTGTGTACTATATATCTAACACTAGTGTGGTGTGTACTATATATCTAACACTAGTGTGGTGTGTACTATATATCTAACACTAGTGTGGTGTGTACTATATCTAACACTAGTGTGGTGTGTACTATATCTAACACTAGTGTGGTGTGTACTATATCTAACACTAGTGTGGTGTGTACTATATATCTAACACTAGTGTGGTGTGTACTATATCTAACACTAGTGTGGTGTGTACTATATCTAACACTAGTGTGGTGTGTACTATATCTAACACTAGTGTGGTGTGTACTATATATCTAACACTAGTGTGGTGTGTACTATATCTAACACTAGTGTGGAGTGTACTATATCTAACACTAGTGTGGTGTGTACTATATCTAACACTAGTGTGGTGTGTACTATATATCTAACACTAGTGTGGTGTGTACTATATATCTAACACTAGTGTGGTGTGTACTATATATCTAACACTAGTGTGGAGTGTACTATATCTAACACTAGTGTGGTGTGCACTATATCTAACACTAGTGTGGTGTGTACTATATCTAACACTAGTGTGGTGTGTACTATATCTAACACTAGTGTGGTGTGTACTATATCTAACACTAGTGTGGTGTGTACTATATCTAACACTAGTGTGGTGTGTACTATATCTAACACTAGTGTGGTGTGCACTATATCTAACACTAGTGTGGTGTGTACTATATCTAACACTAGTGTGGTGTGTACTATATCTAACACTAGTGTGGTGTGTACTATATCTAACACTAGTGTGGTGTGTACTATATCTAACACTAGTGTGGTGTGTACTATATCTAACACTAGTGTGGTGTGCACTATATCTAACACTAGTGTGGTGTGTACTATATATCTAACACTAGTGTGGTGTGTACTATATCTAACACTAGTGCGGTGTGTACTATATCTAACACTAGTGTGGTGTGTACTATATCTAACACTAGTGTGGTGTGCACTATATCTAACACTAGTGTGGTGTGTACTATATCTAACACTAGTGTGGTGTGTACTATATCTAACACTAGTGTGGTGTGTACTATATCTAACACTAGTGTGGTGTGTACTATATATCTAACACTAGTGTGGTGTGTACTATATATCTAACACTAGTGTGGTGTGCACTATATCTAACACTAGTGTGGTGTGTACTATATATCTAACACTAGTGTGGTGTGTACTATATCTAACACTAGTGTGGTGTGTACTATATCTAACACTAGTGTGGTGTGCACTATATCTAACACTAGTGTGGTGTGTACTATATATCTAACACTAGTGTGGTGTGTACTATATCTAACACTAGTGTGGTGTGTACTATATCTAACACTAGTGTGGTGTGTACTATATATCTAACACTAGTGTGGTGTGTACTATATCTAACACTAGTGTGGTGTGTACTATATCTAACACTAGTGTGGTGTGTACTATATCTAACACTAGTGTGGTGTGTACTATATCTAACATTAGTGTGGTGTGTACTATATCTAACACTAGTGTGGTGTGTACTATATCTAACACTAGTGTGGTGTGTACTATATCTAACACTAGTGTGGTGTGTACTATATATCTAACACTAGTGTGGTGTGTACTATATCTAACACTAGTGTGGTGTGTACTATATCTAACACTAGTGTGGTGTGTACTATATATCTAACACTAGTGTGGTGTGTACTATATATCTAACACTAGTGTGGTGTGCACTATATCTAACACTAGTGTGGTGTGTACTATATCTAACACTAGTGTGGTGTGTACTATATCTAACACTAGTGTGGTGTGTACTATATCTAACACTAGTGTGGTGTGTACTATATATCTAACACTAGTGTGGTGTGTACTATATATCTAACACTAGTGTGGTGTGTACTATATATCTAACACTAGTGTGGTGTGTACTATATCTAACACTAGTGTGGTGTGTACTATATCTAACACTAGTGTGGTGTGTACTATATATCTAACACTAGTGTGGTGTGTACTATATCTAACACTAGTGTGGTGTGTACTATATCTAACACTAGTGTGGTGTGTACTATATCTAACACTAGTGTGGTGTGTACTATATCTAACACTAGTGTGGTGTGTACTATATCTAACACTAGTGTGGTGTGTACTATATCTAACACTAGTGTGGTGTGCACTATATCTAACACTAGTGTGGTGTGTACTATATCTAACACTAGTGTGGTGTGCACTATATCTAACACTAGTGTGGTGTGTACTATATCTAACACTAGTGTGGTGTGTACTATATATCTAACACTAGTGTGGTGTGTACTATATATCTAACACTAGTGTGGTGTGTACTATATCTAACACTAGTGTGGTGTGTACTATATCTAACACTAGTGTGGTGTGTACTATATCTAACACTAGTGTGGTGTGTACTATATCTAACACTAGTGTGGTGTGCACTATATCTAACACTAGTGTGGCGTGTACTATATCTAACACTAGTGTGGTGTGTACTATATCTAACACTAGTGTGGTGTGTACTATATCTAACACTAGTGTGGTGTGTACTATATCTAACACTAGTGTGGTGTGTGCTATATCTAACACTAGTGTGGTGTGTACTATATATCTAACACTAGTGTGGTGTGTACTATATATCTAACACTAGTGTGGTGTGTACTATATCTAACACTAGTGTGGTGTGTACTATATCTAACACTAGTGTGGTGTGTACTATATATCTAACACTAGTGTGGTGTGCACTATATCTAACACTAGTGTGGTGTGTACTATATCTAACACTAGTGTGGTGTGTACTATATCTAACACTAGTGTGGTGTGCACTATATCTAACACTAGTGTGGTGTGTACTAATATCTAACACTAGTGTGGTGTGTACTATATCTAACACTAGTGTGGTGTGCACTATATCTAACACTAGTGTGGTGTGTACTATATCTAACACTAGTGTGGTGTGCACTATATCTAACACTAGTGTGGTGTGTACTATATCTAACACTAGTGTGGGTGTGTACTATATCTAACACTAGTGTGGTGTGTACTATATATCTAACACTAGTGTGGTGTTTACTATATCTAACACTAGTGTGGTGTGTACTATATCTAACACTAGTGTGGTGTGTACTATATCTAACACTAGTGTGGTGTGTACTATATCTAACACTAGTGTGGTGTGTACTATATCTAACACTAGTGTGGTGTGTACTATATCTAACACTAGTGTGGTGTGTACTATATATCTAACACTAGTGTGGTGTGTACTATATCTAACACTAGTGTGGTGTGTACTATATCTAACACTAGTGTGGTGTGTACTATATCTAACACTAGTGTGGTGTGTACTATATCTAACACTAGTGTGGTGTGTACTATATCTAACACTAGTGTGGTGTGTACTATATATCTAACACTAGTGTGGTGTGTACTATATCTAACACTAGTGTGGTGTGTACTATATCTAACACTAGTGTGGTGTGTACTATATATCTAACACTAGTGTGGTGTGTACTATATCTAACACTAGTGTGGTGTGCACTATATCTAACACTAGTGTGGTGTGTACTATATCTAACACTAGTGTGGTGTGTACTATATCTAACACTAGTGTGGTGTGTACCATATATCTAACACTAGTGTGGTGTGTACTATATCTAACACTAGTGTGGTGTGTACTATATCTAACACTAGTGTGGTGTGTACTATATCTAACACTAGTGTGGTGTGTACTATATATCTAACACTAGTGTGGTGTGTACTATATCTAACACTAGTGTGGTGTGCACTATATCTAACACTAGTGTGGTGTGTACTATATCTAACACTAGTGTGGCTGTGTACTATATCTAACACTAGTGTGGTGTGTACTATATCTAACACTAGTGTGGTGTGTACTATATCTAACACTAGTGTGGTGTGTACTATATATCTAACACTAGTGTGGTGTGTACTATATCTAACACTAGTGTGGTGTGTACTATATATCTAACACTAGTGTGGTGTGTACTATATATCTAACACTAGTGTGGTGTGTACTATATATCTAACACTAGTGTGGTGTACTATATATCTAACACTAGTGTGGTGTGCACTATATCTAACACTAGTGTGGTGGGTACTATATCTAACACTAGTGTGGTGTGTACTATATCTAACACTAGTGTGGTGTGTACTATATCTAACACTAGTGTGGTGTGTACTATATCTAACACTAGTGTGGTGTGTACTATATCTAACACTAGTGTGGTGTGTACTATATCTAACACTAGTGTGGGTGTACTATATCTAACACTAGTGTGGTGTGTACTATATCTAACACTAGTGTGGTGTGTACTATATCTAACACTAGTGTGGTGTGTACTATATATCTAACACTAGTGTGGTGTGTACTATATCTAACACTAGTGTGGTGTGTACTATATCTAACACTAGTGTGGTGTGTACTATATATCTAACACTAGTGTGGTGTGTACTATATCTAACACTAGTGTGGTGTGTACTATATCTAACACTAGTGTGGTGTGTACTATATCTAACACTAGTGTGGTGTGTACTATATATCTAACACTAGTGTGGTGTGTACTATATCTAACACTAGTGTGGTGTGTACTATATCTAACACTAGTGTGGTGTGTACTATATATCTAACACTAGTGTGGTGTGTACTATATATCTAACACTAGTGTGGTGTGTACTATATCTAACACTAGTGTGGTGTGTACTATATCTAACACTAGTGTGGTGTGTACTATATCTAACACTAGTGTGGTGTGTACTATATCTAACACTAGTGTGGTGTGTACTATATCTAACACTAGTGTGGTGTGTACTATATCTAACACTAGTGTGGTGTGTACTATATCTAACACTAGTGTGGTGTGTACTATATCTAACACTAGTGTGGTGTGTACTATATCTAACACTAGTGTGGTGTGTACTATATCTAACACTAGTGTGGTGTGTACTATATCTAACACTAGTGTGGTGTGTACTATATCTAACACTAGTGTGGTGTGTACTATATCTAACACTAGTGTGGTGTGTACTATATCTAACACTAGTGTGGTGTGTACTATATCTAACACTAGTGTGGTGTGTACTATATTCTAACACTAGTGTGGTGTGTACTATATCTAACACTAGTGTGGTGTGTACTATATCTAACACTAGTGTGGTGTGTACTATATCTAACACTAGTGTGGTGTGTACTATATCTAACACTAGTGTGGTGTGTACTATATCTAACACTAGTGTGGTGTGTACTATATCTAACACTAGTGTGGTGTGTACTATATCTAACACTAGTGTGGTGTGTACTATATCTAACACTAGTGTGGTGTGTACTATATCTAACACTAGTGTGGTGTGTACTATATCTAACACTAGTGTGGTGTGTACTATATCTAACACTAGTGTGGTGTGTACTATATCTAACACTAGTGTGGTGTGTACTATATCTAACACTAGTGTGGTGTGTACTATATCTAACACTAGTGTGGTGTGTACTATATCTAACACTAGTGTGGTGTGTACTATATCTAACACTAGTGTGGTGGTGTACTATATCTAACACTAGTGTGGTGTGTACTATATCTAACACTAGTGTGGTGTGTACTATATATCTAACACTAGTGTGGTGTGTACTATATCTAACACTAGTGTGGTGTGTACTATATCTAACACTAGTGTGGTGTGTACTATATCTAACACTAGTGTGGTGTGTACTATATATCTAACACTAGTGTGGTGTGTACTATATCTAACACTAGTGTGGTGTGTACTATATCTAACACTAGTGTGGTGTGTACTATATCTAACACTAGTGTGGTGTGTACTATATCTAACACTAGTGTGGTGTGTACTATATCTAACACTAGTGTGGTGTGTACTATATCTAACACTAGTGTGGTGTGTACTATATCTAACACTAGTGTGGTGTGTTACTATATATCTAACACTAGTGTGGTGTGTACTATATCTAACACTAGTGTGGTGTGTACTATATCTAACACTAGTGTGGTGTGTACTATATCTAACACTAGTGTGGTGTGTACTATATCTAACACTAGTGTGGTGTGTACTATATCTAACACTAGTGTGGTGTGTACTATATCTAACACTAGTGTGGTGTGTAACTATATCTAACACTAGTGTGGTGTGTACTATATCTAACACTAGTGTGGTGTGTCACTATATCTAACACTAGTGTGGTTTGTACTATATCTAACACTAGTGTGGTGTGTACTATATCTAACACTAGTGTGGTGTGTACTATATCTAACACTAGTGTGGTGTGTACTATATCTAACACTAGTGTGGTGTGTACTATATCTAACACTAGTGTGGTGTGTACTATATATCTAACACTAGTGTGGTGTGTACTATATCTAACACTAGTGTGGTGTGTACTATATCTAACACTAGTGTGGTGTGTACTATATCTAACACTAGTGTGGTGTGCACTATATCTACACTAGTGTGGTGTGTACTATATATCTAACACTAGTGTGGTGTGTACTATATCTAACACTAGTGTGGTGTGTACTATATCTAACACTAGTGTGTGTGTACTATATCTAACACTAGTGTGGTGTGTACTATATCTAACACTAGTGTGGTGTGTACTATATCTAACACTAGTGTGGTGTGTACTATATCTAACACTAGTGTGGTGTGTACTAATATCTAACACTAGTGTGGTGTGTACTATATCTAACACTAGTGTGGTGTGCCTATATCTAACACTAGTGTGGTGTGTACTATATCTAACACTAGTGTGGTGTGTACTATATCTAACACTAGTGTGGTGTGTACTATATCTAACACTAGTGTGGTGTGTACTATATCTAACACTAGTGTGGTGTGTACTATATCTAACACTAGTGTGGTGTGTACTATATCTAACACTAGTGTGGTGTGTACTATATATCTAACACTAGTGTGGTGTGTACTATATATCTAACACTAGTGTGGTGTGTACTATATATCTAACACTAGTGTGGTGTGTACTATATCTAACACTAGTGTGGTGTGTACTATATCTAACACTAGTGTGGTGTGTACTATATCTAACACTAGTGTGGTGTGTACTATATATCTAACACTAGTGTGGTGTGTACTATATCTAACACTAGTGTGGTGTGTACTATATCTAACACTAGTGTGGTGTGTACTATATCTAACACTAGTGTGGTGTGTACTATATATCTAACACTAGTGTGGTGTGTACTATATCTAACACTAGTGTGGTGTGTACTATATCTAACACTAGTGTGGTGTGTACTATATCTACACTAGTGTGGTGTGTACTATATCTAACACTAGTGTGGTGTGTACTATATCTAAACACTAGTGTGGTGTGTACTATATCTAACACTAGTGTGTGTGTGTACTATATCTAACACTAGTGTGGTGTGTACTATATCTAACACTAGTGTGGTGTGTACTATATCTAACACTAGTGTGGTGTGTACTATATCTAACACTAGTGTGGTGTGTACTATATCTAACCACTAGTGTGGTGTGTACTATATCTAACACTAGTGTGGTGTGTACTATATCTAACACTAGTGTGGTGTGTACTATATATTAACACTAGTGTGGTGTGTACTATATCTAACACTAGTGTGGTGTGTACTATATCTAACACTTAGTGTGGTGTGTACTATATCTACACTAGTGTGGTGTGTACTATATCTAACACTAGTGTGGTGTGTACTATATCTAACACTTTTAAAAGTGTGGTGGTGTACTATATATCTAACACTAGTGTGGTGTGTACTATATCTAACACTAGTGTGGTGTGTACTATATCTAACACTAGTGTGGTGTGTACTAATATCTAACACTAGTGTGGTGTGTACTATATATCTAACACTAGTGTGGTGTGTACTATATCTAACACTAGTGTGGTGTGTACTATTATCTAACACTAGTGTGGTGTGTACTATATCTAACACTAGTGTGGTGTGTACTATATCTAACACTAGTGTGGTGTGTACTATATCTAACACTAGTGTGGTGTGTACTATATCTAACACTAGTGTGGTGTTGTAACTATATCTAACACTAGTGTGGTGTGTACTATATCTAACACTAGTGTGTGTGTGTACTATATCTAACACTAGTGTGGTGTGTACTATATATCTAACACTAGTGTGGTGTGTACTATATATCTAACACTAGTGGTGGTGTGTACTATATTCTAACACTAGTGTGGTGTGTACTATATCTAACACTAGTGTGGTGTGTACTAATAGATCTAACACTAGTGTGGTGTGCACTATATCTAACACTAGTGTGGTGTGTACTATATCTAACACTAGTGTGGTGTGTACTATATCTAACACTAGTGTGGTGTGTACTATATCTAACACTAGTGTGTGTGTGTACTATATCTAACACTAGTGTGGTGTGTACTAAGGTATCTAACACTAGTGTGGTGTGTACTATATATCTAACACTATGTGGTGTGTACTATATCTAAC